>JARHVA010001669.1:1255000-1357500 GCA_037957365.1 Torreya grandis | reverse complement strand
TGAGTGTACCCAAGGCCACTACATAAGGTCATAGTTCATATGCTTTCAATTCACATGTTATCATCCATAACATTATGTATAACATTTAACTAAATAAAAACACATATGAATAAAGTGCACTAGTAGAATCATCATCAATAATTTCATGGTCATTGAATGTGATTTTAGGGCATTATATTTGTGTATCTTTAGGTGTAACAATATGAAAATCTATAGGATGAGCCTCCTTAGTTATAGAACCATAAGAAGTTATAGGAGGATGTACATCATAGTTCATATGTATCTCATCAATATTATTAGTTTATTATTTCACATTTTTGGAAATTGATCTAAAAATATCTTAAGATTCACATTATTTTATGCAACTAAATCATTCATAGGTGTATTAACATTATTGATTTAAATAGTATTGTTATAAATCAAATATTGTGTCTTATATCTCAAACTATAGCATATATTAGTAGTTTTTCATGCACATCTATGCCAATAACAATATTCATTGATATCAAACCAATTAGGTTTTTCCTTTTCCATATTAACCCCATTGACAAAGGTTAGATATATTATATGAGGTTGCACTCAATTATATTTTGTGACACCTTATGAGTAGGTTTTGATAATTATGCAAATTACCTCCTTTGAGGATCCAAAAGACAAACCTATTAATAAGTTCTGAAACCATATTAATCATTATTTTAGCATCATCATTATTATCAGTAGACTTATATTTGAACACTTTTTTTTCTTTTAAACTTTTCATTAGAATATTTAGTAGGATTAGCCCCATACATTATCTTGTTCATGTAAATTAGTTTAACCTCACAATTTTTAGCATGGAAGTGTTTGAACATAATATAGTCATCGATAGGTGTAGGTAAGCTCTGCTTGATATGTTTGGAAATTCATCATTAGGAATATAATTTATCATTTTTGAGATCATAATATTATAACAAATCATATTGTCACTAATGGGTTCATTAGGTCCTTTCTTGAGTTTTCCAATTTGAGTATGGTATATTTTCTCACTAATATTGATAGAAAATTGAGTTATAAATTAGTCAACCAAAGGATTGAAAGCATGTAATGATTTGAAATGAATATCATAAAACCATCATAAGACATAGTCATTAAGGCTCTTGGTAAAAAAAAGAGTTAGTAACTTCTCATTAGAGGAATAATCTAAATATGTTTCATGGAAGGATCCAAGATGTTTTTGTGGATCACCTATACATTTATATTATGTAAGCCTTTAAATCTTATTGGAAAATTACAAGCATAAATATATTAGTACAAAGGGTTTTTTAATAATTCTTAAGAATTTGTCACATGACATGATCTATAAGAACCTAGTTCCATTTGGGAATCCTTACCTTGATGATTGATGAGAGTTTTTATAAAATCTCAATTAGTAGGGATAGGATATTGATTATTAATAGGTGGTATTACACAAGTATAAAAATTGGGAGGCATAGAAGTATGTTATATAGGGATAACCATAGTAATTTGAGGATTGACTTGTGTTCCACTTCACTAATTATAGGATTTAGTTGTTATCGATAGGTGTAGATACATGAATAATAGCACTAGGAATAATTGTTTGAACATCTATTATAGAATATAGGGCTGAATAAAAGTATTAACATTTTTTATTTAAATGTGGGTTCCTTATAAAAAATAGTAATAATTAAATATATAACACCACATAAATAATATGTGGATTCATTTCTAGATGTTCTATTAATTTGCATTGATATGTATCATTAAACTAATCATAAAAATTAGTATAATTATTTTAATTTTGAGCATACACATTAGTTGTATCTTCTAATATGATTATGTGTGAATAAAATGAAATGAAAAATCTGATATGAAATTAAAACCCTAATAGAGGATAAATTTGAAACCCTAAGGTAGAGTATGTCATGACCCAGTTTGAAATAGTTTTACATCCATGTATTATTGTTGACATGGACATTTGCATAAATAGTTACATTTATTTTTTATTATATATCATATCATGGACTTGATTAGATATTTTGATTTTAGTTTTATTATATCATTATTAAAAAAATGACTATTTTAAAATATTATATTTTAGTTGATTATTTAGTTATGATCATTGGATATTTTTTGGGTAGATATTATTTGTCTTCTTTTATGACTACATGATCTACCATGAGCTAGGTTTGATCAATGGAGTTTGGCCAGCAGGGTTGTACATGTGGCAAGTTATTTATATTCTAAAAATGAATATTGAGAAATGATTTTCCTAAAATAACCACATTTAGTTTGTTGATTATTATCTATTTAGTGCATTTGATTATTTGGTCTCCTTTTGATGTTAAGTGTGTGTGTGTGTGTCTTAATTTCATTTGAGTTGATTTGCATGTTTTATATGTCATTGTATGGGTCAATAATAATATGGGTTTCCATTATAGATGGAATTTATCTTATTTAACTCTATAATGTGGGGTCAATGTAATTTATCCCTACCAATTAGTGTCACTTTATGCGGTACTCAGTCCTATTTGAAATTGGTTCCATTTTATTCAAGTAATGTTTTTATTGCCCTATCATTTTGGATTGATGTATTGGATGTGATTGTTTTAATCATTGGTCACATTTCTTAAGGGTCTTGGCTTCAATTTTTCAAGGATTTTATTTACTTGTGAAGTCATTTTCAGGTCATTATGTGTTAAAACTGATTATTTTTATTTACATGGTCACTTGGATGTTATTTCATTATAAATTATCATTCAAATATCATTTATTATTGATTATTATTTGAATTTTAATCAAATACTTTGAACTTAGCCATCATGATGCATGGAAATGATGTTTGGTTAACTTAATTTTTTATTGTATTGATGATTTTGATATGTATGGTAGCTTATAGTTGGTATTCACTACTTGGAGGAGAGTGAAAGCTTAGTAAGAAAGGCATAAACCCTAACTTCTACCAATATTGTGGAATCTTTCCCATCGTCACTAATTTTGGAGATTTCATAGTTCACTGGGGACTTTTAAGGTGGTAGTTTTTTTTTAGTGGATTGTACTTTTGATGAAATAAATGGGAGACATAGGAAAACATGAATTTAATGCCTATATTCTATTTCACCATGACCCAAACTATTTTGATGAAGCTAAAAACTTAGAAGAGTCTTAAGTGATCATTTTTTCATAAGAGAGAGGATGTTCCTAGAAATGCATATAATGAAGTGTGCTAGGAGAAAGGAAGGTACTCTTTATTGTGGAAAATAGAGGTAAAGTAAATTGTGTCTTTCTAGGTAAGTGGTATATTTAGTGTTATTTATTTGAGAAAAGAGAATAATGTGAAATGTGAATGAGGAATGAATTACATTTATTGTTGAATTATGTTTTTCATTCACATTTTTGAAAATAATGTTTATTTTGTGGAACTAGGCTATGTCAAGTATGATGATTGGTTCTTTAATTTTTAGGGGTTTATCATTTTTATTCAAATCCTTGAATAAGTTGTGAATACTAAGTGTTCATAGATGTAATGTTTTTTGGCCTATTATGAAAATGATCATTTTTGTGCTAACATTTAGGGTGGTGATTTAAATTGGTGTTTTTTGTTTGATTTTATTATTGGTATATTTTTGTGTTGTTAGGAAACTCAAATAAACTGGAACACTAACCTATGAACTAGGTTACACCATCAAGTTAATGGTTAGGTTGGCTAGGGCCACTAATAGATGTCTAAGTGGGATTTGGAATTCTTTGTGAGTTGGTTGTTCACCTAAGTATGTATTATGAATCTTATCAGGCATGAAACAATGGTAAAATGAATCTAAGGAGTTCAACTTATGATTCATATTTACATGTACTTTAACATTACCTCTAAAATGGATTATATTTTTTATTTAAATCTCTATGTCTATTTAGTTAATTTTTTAGAGTTAATATAGTTGTATAAAACATGTAAAATTAAAATTTTGGTATTATGTGGGTTGTTTCCTTGGTTATTTATTTGGTTGTGCAAGCTTGAATTATTGTGAAGGATTATGAAAGTAGGTGTTAGTTGAATGGATTTTTAATATTGTGTCTTGTTTAATTTTGAGTTTTCAACTTTGAATCTATACTTGGTTGTGTAAATATACATGATAATAGACTATGTAATCCATATATGATTATTGTGTTTGAATATTGAATAATGTGAAATTGAATGATCTTTATATGTTGATGTTGCACTTCATTTTTTTAGCTAGTTTAATATTACCATTGATGACACTTATAAATATCTAAAACTCAAATTTCAAAACCTTGATCATCCATGACAATCATGTTTTAGATAAGTCTATATTTATCCCTATTTATTTCTATTTTTATAAAGTCAAACAGGGTCAAATGCCATAACAAATCAGTGATAAATTATTACATATTATTTGACTAATTTAGACATCTAAAACCTTTAACCAAACATAGTAAGTACTTGTGTAAAACCCTAAAAGGTTAAATTATTTGGTGAACTTGACTTTATTCAAATTTTGCTTCAAACCCTAGCTTGCATTAATCCATTTTTTCTGAAATAATTTAGGGCCACATACTTCTAATTTTTATAAAATTTTTTAGACAACCTAGTTAAATTAAATCAATTTCATATTAGGGTTTTAATTTATTTTACATATAATTTAAATTGGTGTAAACAAAACCCTATATTTAAAACCCTAACTATAGACACACTTAGGGTTTGTATCCTTTTCTATATATACTCAAATTTTAATTACAAAAATATGATATTTTTTGAAATATTTTTTTTTTTGCAATCTTCCATAGATTAATATTATTAAAAGGTTCAATACATTCAAAACTTATTTTCCTACCTTTCAAACTATAATGGTAGAATTTAACAATGGATTTGATGAAAATGATAAACAACAGTTACAAGACTTTGTCCAAACATAAGGATATAAAATATGACTTCATAAACATTATTTAAGAAGAAATACAAAAGATAAATAATGGTCAATCTTAATAATTTTGTTACACCTCCAGGGGGAAACTCAACCAACTTAGACAACACAACCTAGATTAGTATTCAACCATCAATTACATCTACACCACATGTGTCTAGTTTCTATAATTAATATGTAAAATCCCTTATGAATGAGGTTATTAATCTATAATATAAGGTGTTAAATCTCAATAAGGGAGTATCTAGGCCATCAAATGCCTTAGATTACAACATTCTCTTGCATACACCTTTGGCACATCACATAGAGAAAACTGCTTTACCATAAATTTTCATGGAACCCAAGCTCACATTGTATGATGGCAAGGGTAACCCAAAGCATCACCTCAAAACCTTTCACATAGTATGTTTGGACTATGTGTCCAATGATTGGATTATTATGAATGTATTTCCACACAATCTCAATGATTATGCCCTACAGTGGTTATATGATTCTACAAATCAATTTATCATGACATTTAATCCTTTATCCAACATGTTCATAACACACTTATCTTTCAACATCATTGATAATATATCATATGCATAAGTGGCATAGTTAAAATATTAATCAAATGAGACTATCACATATTATGTCTTATGATACAAGACAATATTATCAAAATTGACTAGCCCCATGGTAGATAAAGAGCTTTAGTATACATTTAAACAAAGTTTATTTCTAGCACTACATGAAGTTATCTTATTCAAGATGTTTCCCACATTTACTGATATGTGCCACACATTCAAGGAAAGAGAGGTTAAGCCCTTATAATGGTAAAAATGAAGTACACAAATAGATAGGAATCAATTATTAACATTAGGAACAAACCTACATATAAGGTCAGGGCCATAGAAAATAAAAGTGGTCAAAAGGCCATAGTCAACTTAGCTTTTGATATTTTTCCTAGATTGGTTTTATCTACACCTTAGTGTAGATCCTTCACTAATCCTTCAAAGTCACCATCATGAGTTATACAAGAACTATTAAAATACAATGTCATATCTCTCCTTCCCATCAAAGAGGTTGATCAACACATACTCTTCAAAAATTTATGATCCAAATGCATTTTATGAGTATCATAGGGCACCAAGCCACATGATAAATAGATGCATTAGCATAAATAACAAGATACAAGATCTCATTACGGCTAATATCATTGATGTGGGCACACCCATAGAGGCACTAAAACAACAAAAAATAAAGGCTAAAACACTCATGATATTTTATAATCCTTTCCCAAAGCATACAAATAATGAGGTATGGGTCACATTAGGTGTTTAATATACATATTAGGTGCATCCACCACCAAATTCCTATCACACAATTACATAGGAGACACATCTACTGCATAACATTATTTGTGTGTATCACACTCAGTGTCACTTAGATCACTTGTCACATTTTTAGAGAAGGATATTTTAGATGATGAAACATATTTACATGTGATCTTGATATAATAATAGATAAACCACCATCTTATTCATAGTGTTATGGTTGACAATGGGTCAAGCATAAGCATGTGCACATTGACACTCTTACAACACTTAGGATACACATAGTGGGATATATTCCCCATAGATATAGTCATTATTAGTTTTAGTGGCCATGCTCAGAGCTCCATCAAGGAGAATGTGATTTCATTACATTTTAGACCAACACATATAGCCACTTGGTTCTTATTAGTACCTAGTACATGTGTATGTGATATCATATTGGGTAGGGCATGGTTATAGTATCTTTGAGCCATCCCATATATAGTAAAATGATGCCTAAAGTATATACATGTTAATCATGTGGTTAAGGTTGAGGGTGTCGTGTATGATTATCCTCTACCCATCCCATAGGTAGTTCTAACATAGTTTCTAGCTACAGTTCTAGCATAGACAGCAGTTATAGTTCCATTACCATTATCAAATATTACATGGTTATTAGTTATATCAGATATTATAGCTTATATGCATAAATCACAATATTTAGTAGAGACCTTAGAGTAGTCTATGTATAAACCTATGGTATCAATAGACACACATACTCTCCCATAGAAACCATTACTAGAAAGACCCTTATATCAGAGATACATCATAGATTATATAGGACCTTCCTATACTCCATTTACATCAAGATCAATTATATTTTGTTTTAGGGGTTCTAATCATAGGGAACCTGCATCACCTATAGATTATAATTCTACCATATGGTTCCCTAATACCCCTATAATTCACAAGGTATCATAGTTAGTACCACAACATCATAGCATCACTACAAAGGTAGCTTCAAACTTTGATTATACATTAGAAGAGACCATGGTCTCATAGTTTCCATTTTACATTACATGCATGATCACATTTCCCCTATTTGACATAGGTCATGGTTATAGTGAGTCTCCCATGAGACTCATTAGTTAGTCTGGTTCCTACTCTTTTTCATACTTATTTCTCTCTTTAGTTCCTTATACATATTCTATTTACATTTTCTTGTCCATATCTTATACTTAGAAAGCACAAAAATAATATAACATGTTAAAATATAAAAACATTCAAATATTTCAAAACATAAAAAATTATAGATTGTATGCATTATTGTATTTACATTTCTACTACTTGTTAGATATTACATATTACTAGATATTCTAGCATAGTGGGTTTTATCATACACATATGATTCACTTGTTCTTATCGAGTGCTTAAAAATTCCATTTTAGACTCTGGTCCACTAGATTGAACTAGACCAACTATCATCTACCCACTGGGGGCATATACATTGATACAAGTTTATATATTTGATAAATCCACCCACTCAATGGCATCTCATACACAATTTCCACTACCGGGTTTTATCTTGACATACTAGACATTCTAATTTACACATTGAATTATCTTGATATTGATCATTGATGCTCATTGCTTATATTTTTTTATAAATATCACTAGTTATAATCAATATATATGCATCCTAACATCTATATGGATTTATACTACATAGTTTTACATGCTTTCTTTTCTAGTTTTACTAGATTATACTTGATTGTGTTTCTTATGATTCTTCCATTTTTAGAGAATTTGAATATGCCATTTTTATTTGGATAACTCCACTTCTCTATTTGTATTCCTTGGAAATGTGTCCATGTCCCTTGTGTGTGATTTTTTGTGATTTTATATGTATAAATTTGAACATGTCCTTTTATGTGGCTTTAAGACAAATTACTTGTTATTTGTATGTGTGGACATTTGAACATGTCATTTTATGTCTTCATTCTCAAATTTAGTGACATGTGCCCATGTCCCTTATATTTTGGCCCCTTGGCATAGATTTATGTGCCTCATGTGATTATATGTATGTTTATTTATATGTTTCTACATAATTTCACTTGTATTTGCTTGCTCACACACACCAAATTTTTATGCCCAAAGGCACCTCGTACATCCACCCTTACTACTTGGGTGTTGTGATGGACATCATGCCCCATACCCTTAGGTAGTTAGTTATATTTAATACTATATACATTAATTACATCTATATTTATATCCTTGTTAAATTTTAAATTATAACATACATCTTACATTACTTAATCATGTCCAAATTCATTTACATTCAGATGTTATGTTTATACATTTTATTATAATATCATGCACTTGCTCTGGCTAACACACTTTGTAGGGATACTTCTTTAAAGGGTGGTTCTTATACACATTTCACAACTACACTCAAAAGAGGGGGAATTAATATGGGATTATCATATATATCATACTCCTACATTATTATTCACATATACATTTTAGTACATAGGCTTAGTTTCAGACATTAGACACAGGGCAGACACAAAATAGAATAGATACTTATAAGTCAATTTAGATCACTCAAAAATTAGACCAGGCATACATCAGCTCCCATAGTGGGACACTAGTGCTATAGGGTGATACTATCCACTATAGGTCACTATTGTCAAGTATCCTAAGATTCATGATAGTCTAGATTGACCAAACCAGTAAACTAGGTAAAATACAAATATAGTCATAGGTTTGATAGTTATGTTTAGATTTTACTCAAATACACTCATTCTAGCTTAGATTCATATCAGTTTATTAGATTTGGTGTCATGTATGGCATGATTACTCCCACATTTAATTTAATAAAATAGATTCAATTATAACATAATTCAAATTCAATATATTCAGATACCAGATTAGGGGTATGTCTGTGACACATAGTTTCCATATACTTAGCTACATAGGTTAATTAGATGGAATGGCAAACTCCATGTCATTATATACATTATATACACTTTATATGACATTCTAGGTTATCACTAGATTCATGCCTTTCATCTCCAATTTTTGGCATTCTTGAGTTGACCAGATCCACCTAATATATTTGAGTGGCTATGGAGTTGACATCCATATTTAGATTTACTTACTTAGATACTTTAATCACTTTGTGTAATTTGGTTACAAATGAATATACTTCATATGAGTGTTAAATGATGGAGTCATGGCTTAATTTAGTTCTTGAGCCACCCATATGAGAGGGTTAGACACACTTAAAATCTTATCTAAGCTATTCCAATATCAAGATCCACTGATCAAGGGTGGATAATGATGGAGTGAAAATTAGATTGAGTTCTTAAGCCACCCATATGAGGATTGAGTAAGCCATTATCTCAATCTAAGTTATTTAATGATATAATCATTATATATACTCACACACATATGATGTTACTCGGTTCATGCATTGGTTTGTGTACCTAATGAGGTGTATTCATTCCTTTCCTCTCTCTTTACTCATCTTTAATTAGTTGTTTTATTTCATCATAGTCTTTTATTTTTGATCATCTCTTAAGTAAGGACCATGTTTTGCATGTTTCATTGTAGTTCATTTCTTTGGATCATGTTTCATATACACAAAACTAAATTTGTATACTCAATTTTAGATACACAAGATTCAATTCAAAGCTAAGTCTAAGTACACTTATTTTTCCTTTATACCAGTTATTTCACTTTGCTACATTACTACCATAAATGGGGGAAAATGTAATCACCTAAAAGTGGTAATTGGATGCTAATAGTGTCACTTGAGTTAACCTATTCATATCCTAGCCAATTGACCTATCTTAGATCCTTATAGACACTTTTTAGTCATTAAGTAGACCACAATCACCTACAATTAGCCAAAACATAGTCCTAAGACTATCTTCTGAAATCCTAACCCAACTTGCTCAACAGTCTACCAAGAGGACATTAGCACGTCATTTAGG
Source organism: Torreya grandis (assembly GCA_037957365.1). Taxonomy (NCBI): domain Eukaryota; kingdom Viridiplantae; phylum Streptophyta; class Pinopsida; order Cupressales; family Taxaceae; genus Torreya; species Torreya grandis. The sequence continues at coordinate 1,347,270 of JARHVA010001669.1, read as the reverse complement.
ACACTACAACCATATAGTGCTAGTGTCCCCAACTAAGTGATAGTGTCATTATCCATAACTCTTCCTAACATATACTTTTTCAAATGTGTTCCCCATCTAAGGTTGGCCTAATCACATTTTCTTATCTATAAAGCTACAAATCTCTATAAATACAAGTATATTTGACCCTTATTCACTAGATGGAAAGTAGATGAAAAATCACATTCAAACAAAAAATAAGTTGAGAAAAATTAAGGCATTTGATCCATATTCTACCCTAATTATGCATACTAATATTTACAATAAATCTAGGCCTAGATTTTTAAATATTTCAAAGCTCAAACACATTCAAGGTCTCTATGTCCACTCTCATTCTAGCATTCACTTGCAGGAGAACTACATCAGGCTTGATCCTTCTTCAGATTATTGTTATGTAAGAAAATATATTCATAGTGGGGTGTTGAGTATGTCCAAACTATCCTAATAATTAACACATAATTATTTCTCATGCCATACTTACAAGCAAGATTATGGTTTTCACATTAAATCAGTTTTTCCAGGCATGACACAAAACTATAGGTTTTGTTCACATAGGAATAGGGTCTAAAAACATAGGCATAGGTGTTCCTATAAAATAGGAATAATCCCATAATGGGGACAGTAACACCATATTGAGGACACTACATAAGCATGATGTTATTGTACATATGGTGCACTAGTGTCTAATGAGAAGATAGACACCATATTCCTATTGATGACACTCAGAACTATCCATAACTCAACTTTCAAAACCTAGATAATCCATGATAGTCACTTTTCAGATAAGTCTATATTTATGCCTATTTATTGTTATTTTTAAAAAGTCATACAAGGTCAAATTTAATAACAAATCATTGCTAAAATATTGCATATTACTTTATTGATTTAGACATATCACCCCTTTAACCAAACATAAGAATTACTTGTGTAAAACCTTTAAATGTTAAATCAATTGATATTCATTATAAAAATATAATGTAATTATTATTGCCCGAATCTTATTCAAACTTGAGTCATTTTCTTTATTCATCTTGTCATTCATTTTTTTACTATGTGAAATAGTATGTTGGAGTGTTTTAAATTGTGAAATGATCTTATGAATTAGTTATGAGTGGGAAATGTTGTTATTTGATGAATTAATTGATTTAGTATTTTTCTCAAAATATCATCTAAGTAGTACTCACAACCATTGACATTATATTTTTAAAGACATAAGGATTACTATTTTGTAGTGTTCTTTTTTATTCAAATCTAAGTTATTCATTTGTTTTCTTGATGAAAGGATTGAGTACTTATGATTTTTGTTGTCAAATACTTCAATAATAATTACATTATTAATAAAAGTACCAAATAAGAGGATGGTACTATTTATTTTCATTTGAAATGGTTTTCATAAAATGGTTGATTTTTTTGAAAGAATGTTGTTTAGTCCCAATTTTCAATGAACTTTTATATGGTTTATGAATTTTATTTAGAATTCAGTATGGTATTGAGGATTTGACCAAATCTTAATGGAATCCCAAAATGGATATATACCAATGTATTTTATTTTGAAACCATTTTCTTGTTTTATGTTGGATCTCATTTATATTTTCAATGAGTTTTAAATTTGAAGTATCATTACTATGATTGAGTTGATTAAAATCTAATAAGTTATATTTTATGTATCCTTTGTGATCCATTTTAAGGATGGTATCTATTGAGAACTCTTTGGTTTTAAAAACATCATTTTTATATGTTATGTTATTAAGGCGTAAGGTCAAATTATTAGTTTTTATAAATTATTTTATTACTTAAGTTAAGTTGTAATAAATTAGTATACTATATTTTTGTGGGCATTATTCTATGTATGATTTTATATGGAAAATTGTATTGAAAGGTGATTGTGATTGAAATGTTTAAGTTGATATTAAATTTGAATTACTAAGACATTTAATTTTAAAGGTTAAACTATATTATATTATTATTCATTTTGGTGTCAATAATACTACACTATTTATATTAAAATAATTTACCCAAAGTGGAAGAAACTTTTGATAACTTTATTGTGCATGGATATAGTCAAAATAAATTTTTCTAATTAATTAGATTAATAATCATGGTTTTTTGATTAATTTTTTATTGCATTAGTATCTTTTTGTTTGAATACCACCAATTAGGGGAAGCAAGATTAATAATTAATTTTATTTAATTTAAGTAGAATTGATATGAAATAATTATCTTTTATTAATTGGATAAGCCATATTATCCTATTCTGACATGAAGATTAGGATTATTATGTGGCTTGATTTAATTTGGTTAAATTTGTCTTAGAACTCAAGGATAAACAAGCATGATATGTTTTAATGGACTACCTCATGATTATATGATAGTTCTAGTTATTTTTATTTCATTAGAAGTTAATTTCATTTTATTTGAATGAGATTTGTGTTATGTAAGGTTGTTTTTAATTGGCACCCATATATAGATTATTATTAAGGGCACATCAATAGCATTACCCTAGATATAATATATCGAAATGGGATGTGCATAAAAGAAAGGTTGAAATGTGAGTTATTTACAAGTTATTTTAAAATGGTTGTGATCATTATTATGAGTAAATTTATATGCATACAAACTGATGTAGTGACCTTAAGATTGAAGTAAATTATACTCGGCTTGGTAGCATCAAATATGCATAATAAGTTTATTTATTACAACATGAAATGTATGTACTAACCATACTAATGTGGTATCAAAGGAAATATGCTTAAATGTAAATTAAAAAGAATATTATGACTCATTACTTGTAATATATACTATTACGTGAAGTTAATTAATTACATGTATCGATCTAAGTAATGTTGCTTTCAAGTAATTTTGTAGTTGTAAATCATAGACTTGTAGTTATATATGAGTAACGGCATAGTGTTTTTAGGTTAAGACATAAAATATTGATGATTTTCAAATTCCATTTACCTTAACTTAAAAATTGTTTTTCTATGAAATGAGAACTCAATTAATGTGGAGTCCTATTATGTTTGTTTTATGGGAAGGTCAACTTGTGAAAATATTCACGTAATAATTTATAAGGGTATGAGATTAAAGAAGTTATATTTTTCAATCCTTTGTGTGGTCCAAGGTTAAGATCAAGTCTAGATTTTATCATAGAGTTGTTGTGTATTTTAGTACATATAGTATGATAAAACACTTTGATTAAATCTTTTCAAAAAAATAAAATAAAATTGGGGTTTATTGTAGAGTAGACCAAATGTTTTTTTAATTCTCAATTTATTGATCCAAATCACTATAATGTTTTAAGTATTTAATAGTTAATGATATAAAAAGAGTTAAACTAGAAATATTTTGATTGTGTAAAATAGGAAATAAACATACAAACACAAATGGAAATGAAGAGAATGATATTATATTTTTAATTAACAAATCAATATGGATTATTATAATATTTTATTTCCCATAATTTTTGTGGCATTTCTATAAATTGTCTATGTATAACCACTTAGATAAGGAAATAGGAACTTAAACCCTGCACAGATACTACTGGTGAAACCAAGAATCCTAAAATAACTAGTACTATTATAGGTTTATCGGTAGTGTCCATGTTGACTATGCATGTCTATGACACTTCAAAATGATTTAATTTTTGATGCATATGCTTCTTATGTATGAAATAAAATTTGATATTTTCTATTGATCCTTATTTTCTTTCTCTTTATTTTGGAACCCTAATCACATATTTTACCACAAGATGACCTTATAAAATGTTGGGTTGGATAACCCAAAATACTCCACATTGAGTGACTGAGTATTCTACATTATAATAAATATTTATCCTAATTATGTGTGTGTAATACTTTATAATCAATCTATAATGTAATACAATGTTTAGCTTTAAATACTTGGCACCATGTAACTTTGACTTATATTTATATTGAGACTTAGACCTAGGGATACTATTTTGATGGAGATTAAAATATTATGCCCTTGTGATAATGTCTCAATATGGTGTTAATTGATTTCTCAAGTTATTTAGGACTTTCCAATATGGGCATAACCTTAGAATTGATTTGTATTCAGAACTAACTATTTGATTTTTCCAACTATGACTAACCTATGAAACATGTCTAGGTTGATGTAATAGAGACTCTAAATTTTAAAAATAAATATTGATTCTTATTCAAAATTATAGAAAAAGGAAGAAACCTACATTAAAACAATAACAATTTGATTATTATCAATATCATCCTATAAGTGAAAATTGGTAATCACTGATATGACGACAATCTATTTAGTATTTTGTAATTTAAATGCATAGGTTAATGTGATCCTAAATGTGCATATTTTATAAACATTTTTATCCAATACAACATATGGGTATATGGATAGGGGAATTTAGCACATGATTTAAATGTATGTGAAATATAAAAATATGTCAATTTGTGCCAAATTTGATTTTTTCAAAGTGTCTAATAAAAAATTTAACATGAGAAGTATGTGTGAAACATCAATGTTAAAAACTCTAAGATAGGTATAATAGTTTTAGATTATGGTAAAAGCAGGTTTTGAAGGGGCCCCGAAACCCTATTATAAGGAAAAAAGATAGAGCAACCAAAACACAGACAAAGTCTAAAAACTACTACAAGGAAGTAGCAAAAACAGATTTTAAATGGACCTGAAACCACTGGAAAGACAACCGGTCACAACCCAAATAAATAGAGATCTAGCAACACCTTAGACATAGGAAGACAACAAGAAAACAAAGAACTAGACCAGGTTCTTTACCAGCAAGAGGAACCAGATTATTCATCCAATTCCAATATCATTTTCATTGTTTCTTTTTCTTTCAAAATAGTATCCTGGGTAGAGGTTTCCACCAGCATTGCTCCTTTTTGTGTTACCTTCTTTCTAGTACTTTGTCTCATTCTTTTGCTGGGTCCCTCCAAAGCTTTAGTCTCCTCACTGGCTCTTTTACCAATATTGACAGCAGCACAAATATTTGACGTAGCTTCATCCATTTTCATTTTATTGTCCTTAATTAGTTCCCAGAGGTTTTTCTCATAGGCTTTGAGCTTGGCTGGGATCTCTCCTATCTGATTATCCATATTGTTGATTTTGTTCCATACCTCTTTCAGGGTATCTTCCATTGTTTCCACTTTCCTTTTGAGGTTCATAACCTCCTTGCACATCCAAGAATCAAATTGAGAAGATGCCTCTGCTTTGCAATTAACCCAGTTCATTGGTGTATGTGTTTCATCATTCAGTTTTTTCCCCCTCCATTCCTCAGAATTTTTTTTAGGACTGTTCCTGTCTTCTTCAGTGATATCTTCTCGACCCTTATGTTCCCACTCTTTAATTCCATTTTGAATTTCCATTTCCATATCTTGATTATCATCCTGCCCTGTAGTTTCCTTTTTGTTCTTTGATCCTGGGTCCTCAACAGGGTCATCCTGGACAAAATCAGACTCCGCCTCTTTCTGGTTTTCCTCAGTGTCTTCAGTTTTGTTTGCAAAATCCTCCTCTGTATTGACATCATCTTTTTCATTCTTCTCAAGACATTCTTCATCCTCATTAGAGTTTGTAGCCTGACTTTCAGTTCCTTCTTCTTCCTCCAAGTTTTCCTCACTAGGTTTATCAATACTCTCCCACTCCATATCTTCTTCTACAATCTACTTTTTAGTACTAGGGAGCTTGATTTTGCCTTTCACAGTAACACATTCACTCTTTATGTTCCCTGACTCCTTGTTTTTCCCCTATTTAGGGTGCTTAACCATAACATTATTCTTATAATAGACTTCGATTAACAGAATAAGGCCTTCATGATCGATAGGGCACGTTTCCTTTTTCCTATGAGCATATAAACTTTGGACCAAAGAGAAATGTAGATAAAAGGGAAAAGACAAACTAACCTTGTGCCTGAAATGGTTAAGGAAGACAAAGTGGAATTTGTGCACACGCTTACTTCTTCCATCCAGGATGAAGTACTCCCTTATGTAGCTTAAGACATCCCTCCATATCCCTTTAATTTGATCTAATTCAAAGAAATCCCCATTCTTGACCAGTTTTTGCTCTTCCACTTCCATTTTGGGGAACCTACAGAAGGCCTCATTTGAAATGCTTGTCTGTTTGGAGAATTTGAGTCCATCGGTAGGCAGCCCAGTAACCTCAGCTATAAAATCCTTTGTTAAATTCACTGTGACACCATGCAGAGTGACCCTTTCATCCTTCCAATTTTTGAAAAAATCCGTAGTGATATGCGGTTTCGATCCATGAAGTCTTTCCAAGTAGCTTGCAACTTTTCCTTTTTGCAAAATTCTCCAGACTTCATGTTTTTCTTTCCATTCATCACAGCTCTTGGGTTCCTATTTCCGAGGTTCTCCCTTCCTTTTGCTTGCCATATTCATTTTATTAGAACCCCAATCGCTAAGGTCATTGTAATAATCCCATCTGTTGCTGAGTTGATAGGAAAATCAACTTTGATTGTGCTTATTCAGGATCCTCTTCTCTCTCTTGAGGACCTTACTCTTTAATGATTGTTGTCCTTTCCCTGCACTACCACTCCTCCTACTAATATTATTTCTTATACACTTCGATCTTTCCTTCCTTTGCATGGGTTGCATCATGAAGAATGAGCACCCTCAAATCCACATTCTTTACTAATGTTTCATGCCACCTCACTGTTTGATCAGTTCGGACTGCACAATTAGCTAGCCAATCTACAACACCATTGGCTTCACGATAGGTGTGGGTTATGATCACTTCTTCAAATTTTTTAATTAAAGTTTTCATCTCCATTACCTTATTCTCTATGGTCCAAAAAATAGTATTTATATTGTTAAGAATATTTATAATATTCAAGGAGTCCCCTTCAAGCCACAATTTGGGATATCTCGAATCCACAGCAATTTTGAGAGTCTGAAGGGCAGCAGTAGCTTCGGCAATGTGATAGTTCGATTTTCCAATAGGGATAGCTACAGCATCAATTACCTTTCCCATATGGTTTCTCAACACTCCACCACAACCTGCATTCCCCGGGTTCCCTTTGGCTGCACCATCAAAGTTTGCTTTAATCCATCCTTGAGGGGGAACATTCCATGTAACTCCTACTCTGGGATTATTAGGTTTACCAATAGAATTATCCGTTCTCAAGGGATTATCCACTTGAAGAGTTGAGCTTGGATTCTTTTGTGATAAGAAAGTCTCATTTAAAGCTCTTATAATGTTCTGTCCTACCACCCATCCAAGAAGTTCTTTATTTCTAAAGATTTGGTTATTTCTTTCCTTCCATATTCCCCACCAAATATGGGGAAGAGTAAGTTTCCATAAAAAAAGAACTTCAGGATTCTTTGAGGGGCAGTGCCAGCTTTTGAAAGATAATTCCACATTTTTGTGGTGAATCCATGTAATACCCCACAAATTGAGAATCTCCTTCCAAACTAGCTGAGTGAAGGAACAATTCACGAACAGATGATCTCTATCTTCAAGGTCTTTTTTACAAAGAATACACCTGTTGACAATATTAATTCTGCATTTCTGTAAATTATCCAAAGTCAATATTTTGTTTTGGAGAAGGGTCCAGAAAAAGAATTTGATTTTAGGGATGAGCCCCTTAATCCAGGCTCTCATCCAAAATGGATTGCTACCATTTCCCTTAGAGGTGAAAATGGAAGAGACTTTAAACTGTCTGCTTGGCTCTTTATGCCAAACAATTTTATCTTCAAGGTTAGGATATAGAGATATAGCATTTAGGGATAATTGAATTTCCTTGAGATCTTGATCATAGTCAATTAGGTTAACCCAAGAGTTGTTCTACCAAAAATGATAAACCATAATTCCCACTCTTTGCTTGCATCTTTCTATAACATCTTTATCTTAGATTTCTTCCTGTAAAGGTTTTCCTTTTAACCAAATATCTTCCCAAAACTTCACCTTTTTACCATTGCCAACTTTCCATGAACTTCCTTCTTCTAGAATATGTTTTGTTCCCTGGATTGCCCCCCATATGGCAGAAGGATGAGAAATGTCTGGAGTAGAAAAGAATTCAGGGAGTGACTTAGCCTTGAATAAGTACTTGTGCTTCCATATTTTACTCCATTCTTTTTTTTCCTGATAAACCCTCCACCCTTGTTTAGCTAAGAGGGTTGTGTTCATACTTCTAATTTTCCTTATACCAATTCCACCTTCCCTGATAGGTTTACATATGTTATCCCATGCTATAAGAGGCATTCTCCTTTTCTCCTCAGTACCTGACCAAAGAAATTTTCTCTGAATTTTTTCAATAGCTTTTGCAAATTTAGTAGGGATTTTGAAAAGACTTAAAGCATACGTAGGTATGCTTTGAAGACTTGCTTTGAGTAGTATAAGCTTTCCACCTTGGCTTAGAAGACTTCTTTTCCATCCCGCTAATTTCTTACTAAATTTGTTAATAAGACCTTCCCAGAAAGCTTCAGGAGCTTTCGACCCTAAAGGGAGACCAAGGTAAGTAGAGGGAAAAGCACCTATGGAGCATTCAAGGATCCTTGCTATTTTATTCTGTTTGTAAACTGGGGTATTCGTAAAGAATACAACACTTTTGTTCCAGTTAATCGGCTAGCCTGAGGTAGAGGAATACAGATTTATAACTTCCTTTAGAATTCTAGCTTCTGAAACTTCAGACTGTCCCATGAAAATAGTATCGTCCACAAATTGACCATGGGAGCAAATTAAAGGATGTGAAGAGGGTTTCAGACCTTTAAATGATCCTTTACAAACTAAGTCCCCTAGGTATCACCCCATACTATCAGCCATGATAATGAACAGAATAGGGGAGATCAGATCCCCCTATTTTAATCCCCTAGATGGATTGAAAAAATGAGATGAATTTCCATTTACCAACACAGCTATAGAAGTTGTAGATATCAGTTGTTTGATAATTTCAACCACTCTTTGTTCAAATCCAAAGGCAATAAGGCTATTTGAAAGGAATAGCCAATCCACCCTGTCATATACTTTAGCTATATCCACTTTCATTAGGAACCCCTCTGTGTTTGAGCTAGATAGTGAGTGAATATTCTCATGTGCCGTTATAACAGAGTTAAGGATTTGTCTGCCTAGAATGAATCCATTTTGTTGATCAGCAATTAACGAAGGGATCACTTGAATTAGTATTGTCATAAGAACTTTGGAAATTATCTTATAGAATGAGTTTCACAAACTAATCGGTCTGAACTGATCAGGGCATTCAGCTCCAACATTCTTAGGAATAAGGCACAGAAAAGATAGGTATAATAGTTATGATAAGTATAATATGACTAATATAAAGGCAAATAAATTTTTTTTATTTGTATTTTATTAATGATTTTATATTTTGTATTTTTTAAATATTTTTATATTATATTCACACAAGAAGCTATGTATAATGATGTATCAATGAAATACTAAATCTATGGATGATTAGTGTAAATAAATATAATCATGTATGTTATATGTATCTCATTATGGTCATAAATGTTATAAATATGAAAAATTAAGTGTCAAAAGGAGATTGAAATAATTAAATGAAATATATATCATGAATAAGATAATCATCACAAATTATGAGGCATAAAGTTGATGTTTACTTAAATTACGTAAGATATAAAAAGTCTAGATATGTCATATATAGTGGAACTCTAAATATATGGTAAAACTCTTAAGGAAATTACTAAATGAAATAAAATAAAGAAAGAAAATTATAATATAAAAAATTTTGTAATATTTATTTATTAAGGCCCAAGATACATGTTAGAGAAGCTACTTGATAATGCAACCTATAATACCAAGAACTAAACTATAATATTTAGATGAACCACTCAATGTATCTAGAAAATGCTCACTAGATGTGTGATAATTCTCATAATTTATATGATTAATATGTGAGTAATGTTGTGTATGATTTTTTGATGACTATGCTAGAATATGTCATCATAAAATGATTATTTTAGGTTTTAAATCAAATTTGGATATGGATATTGAGGTGTTATATGTATCAAATATAAAACTATAGGAATAAGAGATTAAGGAGATCTCAAAATAGATGATGTTTTGGGTTCAAAAATGGTAGGTGAATATGATTATTATATTGATTTATTAGTAAGGATCATATTAGGGTAAATAATATTTACCATTATAAGTGCACTAGGTGGTTGATGGTAGGTACCTCATAATGTGAGACACAAATAATATGGGATAAACTATTATGCTCAAATTTGACACAATTATATATTATTGATGATAATTATTTCACTTGATTAAGCCAAGGGAATCCAATTAATATTTTATATGATCTCGAGTCTATCATAACATATAACCAAACTAAGCATGTCATTAATGAATTGTGATTATAAGTGTTATGTCATCTAATTGTGTAGTTTATGTTTATCGTAGTTGTGTAATGTTATTTTTACACAACACAATTCTCTATGGGTATATCCTCAACTATATAATAATGAAATGGAAATGATATTGTAATTATATAAATTATCATCCATAATTACATGTGTGGTATAATAATGGTAGTAAGAAAATACATGTATATATATTAGACTATTATTTAATTGATCATTAGGTTTTTATTGGTATTAAAATGTAATAGAAGAAGATTTTATTTCATTTCTTGACACAATGCCAATTATGTAACTAAATTTCATTTTAAATTTTCATGGTATAAGTATTTATAGATGTTTAAATATGTAATTTTGTTTAATTTGAGTGTAATGATTTGGAAATAGGTTTTTAAATATTTACAAACATTAATTGGGTGTTTCCAACTATAAATGAAAAAAGAGACATGCTTACCTTTTTTCACTTGAATTATTAATTATATGGAAAGATATATGATGAATGTATTTTGTGATGTATGATCAACTAATTTGGTAGTTTAGATTGGTTTGGTTGAAAGAGTTGAATGGATTTAGGTAGAGCCAGAAGGGTTGGTTGGTTGGAATGAACTACCTATATGGGGTTTTGAGTAGTGAGTAGCAGATGTTCATGTCTATACTAAAATATATTAATTGTGTCAAAATGACCATTAATAGTAATTTAAATGTAATTACATTCCAAAAAAATCTAAAATTTGGAAGAACTAGTAAGCATAATTTGTGTTCTATGTTAAGCTCTAAAATTGGGTTTAATTAGGGTTGGATGAATCTTGAAACTAATTAGCTCTATCAATTTTATCTTTATGAGATAATTTAATCCATAAATTTATTTAATATTTTATGAGGATAAACTTAATACTAAAGGAAAGTAAAATTTGGAGGTTATAGGATTGATGGGCTAGAAGGTGACTTTGCCTTTCTAGTTTTGTTTTGATCAATTTGGTTTGCTCATCAAGAGTGTTTAGCTTGATGATGATGAGATTAGGTAAAGGATAATATATAAATATGTGTAACATAATCCTAGATTATATGTTTTTTTAATGTTATTGGATGGTACAAAGGTTGCTACTCTTGGGAGAGTTCATGATATGTGTAAATAAGCATATTTAGGAAGCATCATTCGAGGGAAAGGAAACATTTGTTGTAAGGTTTTTTTAAAGTGTTGTTTTATTTTAATTTTTTTTTTGTGTGTACATATTATTTGGTTTATTTATAAAAAGTGTATGATTTCTAATTTTTTAATCGAATGTCTTTCTTAATAATTTTTTACTTGCTTGTTTTTGTTTCAGCAAGACTTTTGAAATGATAAAGAAAATATTCTAATTTTGAAAAAGAAAATTATAAAACTAAATAAATTAAATATTATTATGTTTTATATTTTTTTGAATAATATGTATTCAATTTATAATGATTATAAAATTAAAACTAAACTATGTATTTTCTAATTTATATTTATTTTCTACTTTTAAAAAGTGCTTAATTTTAACTACGATTGTTATAAATGATTTTTTTTATTATTGTTTTGATATGAGTGTAATAAAATATTAATAAATGATTTTAAATTCAAACATAAAAATGGAATTTAAGTCTACAGTTCATATTTATTTGCACATGCAATGGAATTTTTGAATTCTAAAAGTCTAATGTTTGGATGCAAGACTACATGAAAAATTATTGATTTTGTTTGTTTTATGTTGGATGAAAATTGTTATGATATGAAACTAAATAATTATAATTTTTAATTATTATTTATGTTTTATGAACATGAAATAATAGACAATGATTCTAGTTACAATTCTTTCTTTTCAGGTTTATGGTATTTCTATGCAAGTGGGTGTGAAGGTTGCTTATTTACGTTGTATATGAATATGTTCATGATAGAATCTAAACCTAAGATATATTGATAATTTTAAATGAAATATAAATTTGTATATATAATTATAAATTTAACATTCAAGTTAATGTGCTTTTAGATCTACGGAATATGAATGCAATTACAAAAGACTGAGTAATTTCTAATGCAAATAGTATGAAAGATAAATTATTTCTAGTATTTTATATATATATATATATATATATATATATATATATATATATATATATATATATATATATATATATATATATAATATGATAATAAAATATAATAAATTAATTAATATAAATACCCCAACCTAACCAAAGTGTAGGACAATTAGAGAAAAATAGATTGATCTAATATTAAATTTATCATATCCCTCATAGGCATGTAGTAATAATGTGTTTCATTGTACTAATTTGATGAGACATTTTAGAATATGGAGACGTTTAATGTTTATTTCATGTATTATTAAATTAAATTTATGTATGCAATATATTTTTAATTTTTTTAATTAATTTTTATGGTTTGTATTTTTTTGAACTGGTATTGTTGAGGTCCTTTGGTAACTGTAAGTAACATCCACATGAATTAGCTAGGTTTGATGCTAGAATATGTCATTAGATAACCACAACATATTAATATAGTTATATGGGAAAATTAGGTAAAATTAAGAGATTTGTTCAATTTACCTTATCTTGTTGTGCTTCTTTGTGTTGTGAATACCTAGTGTTGTGCACATTTATTTGAATATTTAATCTAGAGTCATCATTGGCTCATAGCCAATTGTTCCACTATGTTTATATAGATTATTTTAATTATTGACAAAATATGACATATTTTATTTAAATAAAATATTATTTTCATCATATTACTAAATATTCTTGGATTCATTGGTTACATTGAGGATCTTTCTATGGTTAAAATCCATGTTGATGCATTACTTGGAAATATGATTACTAAGTGTTTTAATTGGGTGTTATAAATATTAAAAAGGTTATTTTTGGACCTTAGGGGACATGATTACTTTTTTCCTTTTGAATATACTTGAATGACCTAATAATTTGATTAGTATTTTCATGACTTTCATGGATAATGGAATTATTTTCATTTGGAATCTTTTGGTTTTTGTGAAATGTTGACTAAAAAGTTAGAGGAATGAGGAGGAATAGGGTTTGGTTAGTGTGAGATCAAAAACCATGAAAAAAAATATAGGGACTTAAACTCATTGTTGTAGGTGAATTTATGTGATGGTAATAAAATTAAAATAGATAATATGGTCATGGAGGATTATGGAGAAGACATAGTTCAATGAGTAAAGAAGAGAAAGTGGTGGGAAATAAAATGAGGAAATATCCATGGTGAACATTTTATCACTACAATAAAGTTCACTTGATTTTTTTTTTTACTTTCATATCTATTGTAGTTATTTTATTGCAAACCTTAAGAGGATGAACAAGTTGTAGGAAGGGCTCTTTACCTTTGTAAAACCTCATCTTCACTCGTGTAAGTAGTTTCATTCTTATAGCTTCTATAATATGTTAGATATAACTTGGAATGTTTTTTGAATGGAAATTATGGTTATTTGTTTATAAAAACCCTATTAGTTATGTCTATTTCTAATACATTTCACCCATAAATTATGTATATATGTGTAAAAACTATTTATAAATTACATAACACCTCAGTCTTGTACACTTGGAAAATACATATCCTATATGTACCTTCAGCTTTTAGACCTTTCCTCCTACTAAAAAGCTTGTATATAATATCTCTATGTGCTTAATTTCTTTCCTCTTAGTCTACCCAATGTTATTTTTATGACTTAGGCATTATATTATGACCAAAGTGTTATAAATCTACTTATCTTCCATATTTTCAAGTGTTAAACTTGTACCTATTTTATATATGACCAGAAACTTGCATTCGAGTTAGATGCATGCATTGATGCAAGTGTCAAATGCCAAAAATTCATCTAATTTGAAAATTAAATGTATCCTAAAGGTCAGCCTAAGTGATTTAATGTGATATATTCACCAAAGGGATCAGTATAAATAAAATATCAATCCTCATTCATTCACCACCTAGCATAGACCTAGAAAATACCAAGGCAACATGCCAAAAGCACTCAATTGAGGAAATCATCCCTATTTTATCCTATTTCTATATCAGTCATATGTACAAAATGTCTACAAATAAAAATTAATAAATGAAATCTTGATTCATATTTTTGAAGTTAAAATTTAGGTCATTATTGTACTTTCTTTTCACAAATTCCATTATTCACACACAATCCAACATGTGGGGGAGAAATACATAAGTATAAATCCCTATTAAGAGTATTAAATATGTATATAGTGTTCATATAAAGAGGTTATTATGGGTTATCTTGACACTATGTGCCCACTAACCCATTTTCCCACCACCACTATGAATATGAAGAACTAGGGTTTTACTATATGACAAGGAATGATGGTCCATGACCTAGATCTAAATGCATTAGAGTAAAGGTGACATAGAACCTAGAAGCATCTTAGTGATTGCATCTATTTTCATAAAGTATTCCATGTTAGACACTTATGTCTAAGTTAGATAGTAGCATCATTGTAACCATCCCAAGTCAATGCAAGTTTCTACAATTTTAGAGGTATAATTATAGAATTAGGTTATTGATCTAGAATCTAGATCTAGTATACTTTCTACATGTGCCATATTTTGATCTATATTAGCATCAAAAATATCTATTTATCTTATTATCATTATAATTATAACATATAACATATATTTACTTTATATATTTAGCATCTCTGCATAATAAATCTAGTATATATATTCTATATGGGTTTTGCAACTAATTGGCCTACTTTAGAGATAGTCTACCATCCCTGTGCCCTAGGATATCTCTACCCCTTTAACCCTAGACTCCCCATAATCTAAATTTTAAGGTTAAACATTTGGTGAACTTTAACTTTCATCCTCAAAACCCTAGATATTGATCTAGGGTTTCCTAATTCTCTATTTTTGAGGTATAATTTAACAAAATTTTACAAATTAAAATTTAGATTTCCTTTTCAATCAATATGTTCAATATGGATGCATGTGTAGCTTAATTTATGTTATAATTTTTAATTTTAGTGATATTTTTATAATTTACTATGCTAATATAAGGTATCATCTAGATAAATAATTAGATCCATCAATATAATGAGAGGGTTTTCAAAAGAAAATAACACTTAATATTTCTTCATAATTCATTTTATAATACTATAGATCCACTATATAAATGGAAACATTCATGCTCTCAACCATTTATTCCACCTAGAACTTATTCAAGTGATAGATGCCATCTCACACCCATTATTTTCCCATGGCTTATATTGGAGTATATGGTCCATGTTGTCTCTACTCAAAAATGTAAAGGTGTTCAATTTAATCTGCCACCTATTGATATAGAATAGGTGCCTCCAAAGCCAAATATTGTGATAAAATCTAAGGGATATGACCTTGTTGACTAATTTAAAAACATACATGATAATACTGCCATCCTTGAACTTGTAAATAAATCTAATATCTATAAGGATATTATATATGAAGCATTCAGTGAAACCTAAGTTTTAAGTGATATTAAGCTAACTTACTTTAAAAATATCATGCAAGATCTCAAAATTAATGTAAAACTAATCACCTTTGATCTATTACATTTACCACCTAAATATCTTATTGACCAAGAGTTACTTTACCACCTAAAGGTAAAGGTGGGAGAATATTGATGAAAAGGTAAAGGTGTTTAACCTAAGCACAAATAACTATGCATACTAAGGGTATCAAAATGGTTCTTATTGATAATGTATAAGGATTAAATATTTATATCATTGATTTCTTAACCACCATGGGTACTATTACCAAACTTATTATAAAATTAATAATACATATCAAGTGATTTGATAATTCACATAAACCCCCGATTAGCCAAATAACTTTGGATGTAATATTGGAGCCAAAAAGGGTTCCAACCACCTTTCAAATAATGTCTCAATCATTACATTATAATTTATTTTTGGGTATATTTTGGATAGAAATAATGGATTACATCCTATATAATTTACATTGATGTGTAAAATTCATACATGATGGGACCATATTGATAATGTTTATTGATGATGATTCCTTTAATTTATGTAAAATGATACATTCGGATATAGAGGGAATTCCTAAAGTGGTACCTATTGGTCAAAACTAGCCTACATACCAAACTTTTGCCTAGATGGATTGTTCCATTATCCTAAACATTCATTGACCCTTTATTTTGATTACTAATGTCTTTCTAGTCAAGACTTAATGATGTATTGCACTATCTTGGAGGGTCTTGGCATGGCAATCTAAACTATCTCAGGAACCTATTGTAGTGGATGATCCAATGGTGAAGCGAGGAGATGAGCTACTTGTATTTCATTTGTGTTTTTATCCTTATTGTGAATATTTTATCAAATTTTAAAGTAAGTTTGGAAACTTTAAGGTAAATGCCTAAAAGTGGGGCTCACACTACAAGTGCTAGATCAATATGGTTTTCAAGGTTATTCACCATCTAGTGGCAGGCATGAAGTGGTGGGAAAAATAACCAAACTATCATATCCTTGAGTTAAACATTTAATATGGCCTAAATATCATTTTTTTTATAAGACCCAAGTGGAAACTATAGATTTCTATGCACTTTACAACTTTAGAAAGTTACAAAAAGCACTTAAATCTCTACATTCCCTTCAACCAAAGATTTATGCACACTTTATAGCTTTGTAAAGTTTCAAAGTACACTTAAATATCTAATTTCTTACCCACCAATCCAAGTGGTAAATAAAATATTACAAACATATTACAAACTTGCAAGGTGAATCCAAAAACCCTCATTTCTACCTAAGATACCCATTCACCCCAAAAAACCTAGACAAAGATTCAGTTAGACTTTGCAAGTGATTTTAGAAGTAAAAAACCTAATGGAGATTTAGTCAAACTTTTCTAGTGTTTTTTAAAGTAAAAACTCTGATGGAGATTCAATCAAACTTTGCAAATGCTTTTGCAAGTTAAAACTCCACTGACTTCTAGACTTAGATCATTGTAGAATTCAAAACTCTTAAATACCCTTTTTATCAAATAATATTGGAAAGGAAAGCATGATTAGTCCCTAAGTACCATGGAGGTTTTTTGAAATACATTTACACTTCCTATTATACATTGGATGGCCAAAGATGATGGTTGAAGCACATTTATAGAGGATTGACAGCTTTCTCCTCCTTCTCTTCCCTTCTTATATTTATATTTTTTTATTCTCCTTTATATTGTAGATACTCTCATTTGATAAGGAAAAAACCATATCAAAATTTTTAAGAAACAAATTTTAGATCAATAAGATAATCTATTTTACCTATCTCTTTGACTAGATTTTCTATTCTATATAGTTTATGCATGACTTCCTTGTCTCCTTCCTTGGTGTTTTTTCTCTATTTATTTCCTTTTTTATGTGATTTAAGGTTTTTTCATGTCTAATTTTGTGTTATTAAATCCATAAGTGGGGTTATAGTGTGAGTTTTACCATTCCTCTATGTTTACCGTTATCTGGGATGCCTTACTTCCAATCATTTATGCAAAACTAGCTAGTGTAAGAGAGTGTGTGAGTAAGAGATATTTGAGATACCATTATGTTTTTTTTGGAGAAATAAGTGTGTATTTTAATTTGGTGCATCACCCTTTTATGCTTTTAGTCATTTTATGTATCTCTTCTACCCATTTCCCAAGAAAAATCAATAGTTTTAGTGATCTACCAAGAGGAACCAACCTTATCTAGAGGTTCAACCCCATCATAGGATACCCATAGCATGGGGTTGATCCCATTATGTGGATAAGAGTGAGAGATCTTTAATAACTCTCTCATAGGGTTAAATTATACACCATAATATTTTTTATCAAGCTCTATGGGACCAATTTGAAGAAGATTAATTGAGGTTGATGCTAGTCTTGATCCATTTATAATAGTTATAGCATTCACATTCTCATTATTTGGTGACTCCAATAAACACTCGGTCTTTTGGTGACAAAGTCATGCTTATATTTCATGGTAGAGGTGACTACAAGGTTAGATTTAAGAGGTATTTGTTTTTATTTTATTGAATTAGGTTTTTACTTAGTAATAATATTGAGGTTTACTAACACTCATCCATACTTGAGAAGTTTCCCTCTTAATCCAATTTGTAAGTCTAGCTCTATTAGAATATCCTTGTTAAATCCTTTCATTACCATGGCTTCCCCTAGAGCCTTACCTTTTATGGATTTCAATTTTTAAAGTCATTTGGATCTTAACCAATATGATCATATCATAGTGATATCCATTAAGAGTGTGCCTTACTACATAGGGGATATCTTTACAATTCCTTCTGAACACATCAGAGACATAACTAATTTTTCCAACATATATAACATCAATAAAGAGAATGTAGCTATTAGGTTATTGGCCATCTATTTCAAGGGAAAGGATATAAATTCGTATAGGAACCTAAATCCTAATTCCATCATAACATGGGACTAGTTAGGGGATGATTTATGTAAGAGTTTTGAAGATAAGAGTGACCACTTGTCACTATAAAAATAGTTTACATTGATCAAGAGAGTTCCCCAAGAGGTCATACAAGACTTTAACAAGTTTTAGAAAAAATGGGATAAGATTATAATCCGTGTCAATCCCACTCCTAATTATGTTTTATTTTATTATCTAAGGGACCTCAATAGTGACATTATAGCTATGATATAGTCAATGGGGAAAGAATATTACCTAATGCTTATGATGTAGCAATCAGGGCAGAGAATAGCCTATTACAAGCTGGAAAGATCACACATAGGACTCATATGCCCTTTTTACTCAAGATCCAACCACTTCCTATTATTTTTTATCCTCTTGACATCATTTATCCTTTGCTAACACTTTTTTCCATACCTACATCAAGATAAGATAAAGCTTTAACTAGCCAGTATAGTGAACTCTAAGAAATCAATAACATGTTCCAAACATTTGGTAATAAGTTAGTGAATGTTAATATGTAGAAATATTATTTTAATGGACCATTCCAACCACCATTTCAACATAAACAACCATATCAAGCCAATAGGCCACCCTTCAAGTCTAATTCTCAAAGGTAAGGGAATCTCACCTATGATAAACTAAGTAACAACTACAATCCTAATGTTGCAGGTACTTCCATGACCTTGGTCCCTTATTCAAAATAAAATTATATAAAAAAATTAGTGTTATATAACTTTAAGTCAATATTAAAATAATTTTACCACCCCTAATATAGAGTTTAACCAAGGCTTTGATGAGAAATGGTAGCAGGGTGCTAGTTAAGGGTTCAACTAAGATTTAATGGCACAAAATGTAGAAATGCCTATGATGACTAAACTAGAAGAGTATCAAAAAGGAAAAGGGGATAATGAGGGAAAACATTAATTGGATTATACATTGTTAAACTACTAATTAGAGGAGTGTTATGCTTTCAATCAATAGGCTAGTACTAGCCAATCAAACATTCTTGTGGCAACCAACATAAGCTTTAAGAGAAGGAACATAGAGGGAAGCCAAGAAGAAGTTAAGGGGTAGCATACTCCTCATCCATTTTTTTCAAAGCCAAATGAATCTAATGCATCTATAAAATATCAAATATATAAAAAAAATTAGAACCAATGAGGCACTTTTGTATCTCAAAATTGACAAGTATAAAGCACTATTGTGGCTCCTAAAGCACAAGAGAAGGCTGGTGGTACACACATCAACATTATTGAGAAAATGAAGAATTCAAATATGAGTGTCCCTATGTAGGAAATTATTTATATACCTGATCAAGTGGATCTTCTTCAAGAAGGCTTGTTAAAAATCAATTTTTCAAAGAAATCACCAAGCAAGGAGAATGTGGTCCTTATTAATGCAATCAAAACCAATGAAGGGAAGTCAAATAATGTAATAAAACCTCCTTCCTTTTATATTTATTTGATCATTGGTAACTATTTGGTACATAAATTTATGGTGGATAGTGTGGAAAGCACTTTAATAATTCCTAAATTAGTAGTAGATCAACTTAGTTTGAAATATGAACCCCTCTCTAAAGGGGTATTATAGCTTGATGGGTATTATACTAAACCATCTGGTATTATCAAGGGTGTGAATTTAACACTCCATGCTTATCATAATATTTTAATAACCTAGGATGTGGTTTTTCTATAGGTGCCACCCCATTTTTCTATAATACTTGAATGAAAAGAATGGGTTCATACCATCCCTTATTAGGACACAAGAGGAGACTAATGAAATCTGTAAAATGTTCTTTGATGGATCAAGAAGTTGGTCCCTCCATTTTATGATAAGTACTATTTATATTATAGGCTTACGTTTAGTTTTTATTGCAATTTAGTTGAATGTGAAGGCATTATTCATGGTCTTCAATGGACTAGAAAGAGAAAAATCAAGCATTTATATGTATATAGAGACAATGAACTCATTATCAATTAGGTAAGAATCCAAAATTTAGACAAGAACCCCTTGAGGAAATTTTACAAGCATAGATTGTGGGATCTATTAGAGGATTTTAAATCCTTCAATATCCAAAGTGCGTATAGAGAGAGAAATAAATATGAAAATATATTAGCATCATTGGGGATAGTTTGATATACCAAATGAGTTGAGTAAATAAAAAAAATTATTCAAATTTTAAGGTGGTTATAAGACCATCCATTCTTGATAATGAAGCCAATTGGAAAGTTTTTGATAATGAAAAGTAGATTGTTTGATTCTTGTAACAAGATTTTGAATTTTCATCTTCAAATTAGAACAAGTTATAAAATTAGTATAAAAATAAAATCCTCTAATTGAAATCAAACAAACTCCCTAGGGGGTTGGTCACCCTTAAGATCATATTCCATGAGGTAGATTTTTTGAGGAAAGACAAGGTAGTCTTTTTAACTAGTGAAGAGAACCATTAGATAGTTTTCATCTTCCAAGACAAACTTCTCAATATTAGGAAGGTCAATAATAAGGGTGAGAAATTTGCATTCATTGTAATTTGTCTACTTGGGAGTACACTGATCTTAGAGGTTTTGAACCTCAACTTTCTGAGCACACCATTGAATTAGATTAAAATTCAAAGCATATGAGATAAAATTAGAGGCTTATCAATCACAATATATAGGTACTCATGAGAAGATAATTAACCAATCTTATTGAGTCAAATATTATCTTTCTAATTAAACACTCTTCATGGGTGGCCAACCTAGTACCTATAAGAAATAAAAGTGGTGAGATTTGGTTGTGTGTTGATTTCAAGGATTTAAATAAGGTATCCTTGAAGGATAAATATATTTTTCCATCCATATGTATCTCCTCTAAATTGTGGTTGGTTTAGAACATTTTTCTCTTTTGGATGGTTATTTAGGTTACAACTAGGTGCTAGTCAAGGAGAAAGACTAGTACAAGATAGCCTCCACCATCAAGTAGGGGACTTGTGATTAAAATAATATGCCTTTTGGTCTTTCCAATGTTGGTTCCACTTTATAAATATCCATGTAAATAGCTTTCTAGGATCTACTTAATCAGATGGTACTTGTATACTTGGATGATATCACAATTTTTTCCAAGAAGACAAGTGACCACTTAAACCATTTGGGACTCACATTTGAAATTTTTAGAGAGTTTTTTATCTCATTGAACCCTAAAAATAGTTTTTTTATATTAATTAAGGTAAAATATTATGGCATGTTATCTCCAAAATAGGACTATCCATCGACCCTAAGAGGATAAGTGCCATCTTGGCCTTGTCTTTGCCTCAACACAAGAAAGGAATTTCAAGCTTCCTTGGGAAGATAAATTTTGTGAGAATATTGATACTTGATTTTACATATTTGGTCAAACCTATAATAGTAATTTTTAATAATAATTAATTCTTCTCTTGGTCAAAAGAAGGCAAGGCAAGTTTTGAGGCTATCAAGTTAGCCATTGCACGAGCACCAACACTCTTGAATCTTAATTTTTCAAGATATTTATACATTTATTCCTTCTATAATTTTTGAAAAATATTATTTATACTCATATAATAGAATCAAGATGGTATTTATCATCCAATATCTTTCTTCAATCTGGGGTTTGAAGGCTATGAAGAGAGGCATACATTTTTTTAAATTCAAGTGCTAGATGTTGTCAAATCACTTAAAAATTTCAAGCCTATGGTGTTAAAAAATAATATTCATCTCATGGTCTCCCATACAGGTGAGATATTTCCTCTTGAGTATAGATATAAATGAGAACATGGATAGTTGGATTACTAGAGTCATGGAGTATGATGTTGAGATCAAGTTTACTAAGTTAGTGAGAGGTAAATGTTTATGTGAGCACTTGATTACTGACCTATAAGAAGGAAAAGATGTTTATCTAGTGATTCCATATGTATTATAAGTTTTTATACCTCTACCCTCCACTGATCAAATGTAATATATGATTATATTCTTGATAATAGGTGAGTGTCCTCAAGGTATCGATAGGAATAAAATAAGATACTTTAGACTTCAATCCATACCTTATGCCCTAGTTGGTGGGGTAATATTTAGGAAAGATATCAATGGAGTGTTGCTTAGGTGCATAGAGGTTGATCAATTAAACAAACTCTTAGAGTAGTTCTACGATGGACCTATAGGAGGTCATTTTTCCCTAAAGACAAAAAAAACAAAAATCATGAGGGATGGTTACTATTGACTTAATATTTTCAAATATGGCTACACATGGATTAGAAAGTGTCAAAAGTGTGCTCTTATTAGTGGTAAATAAATACTAGAAGCCCTTCCTCTTAACCCTATTCAAGTATAGCATCCCTTTATGTAATGGGGCCTTCAATTCTTAGGTATGATAAACCCAACTTATAGTGGAGGGTATAAGTGGGTATTCATTTCCACTAACTATTTCAATAGGTGGGTGGAGGCTATTTCTATAAAAGAGGCTAACAAGACAATAATTTTGGATTTCTATGATAGCATTTTGACAAGCTTTGGGGTACCATCAACTATCATCTCAGATAGTGCCTCAAAATTTATTGTCATGAAAACAAGTGAATGGGATCTTTAAATAGGTATCTACCTTAACACATAATCTAACTACTACCCTTAGGGTAATGGTCTTATTAAATAAACAAACAAGAATTTGATTAGGATAATAAAGAGGACCATGGATAAGAACCAAAGGGTATGGCATACCAAGCTAAGAACATCCTTTTGGACTAATAGGGTGACTCCAAAGAGTGCCATTGGTAACTAATAATTTGTCTTTGTGTATGGAAGAGAGGCCAAGTTGCCCATCTCTCTTGAACTACCATCTTTGGAGATAGTTCATCAACTTGAGTTAATGGAAAGTGAGCCTATTGGTGTGAGAATGGAAAAAATCATGGAGATTAAAGAAATAAGAGACCTTGAAATGAAGGCAATAGAATCACATAAATATCAAGTATAAGAGTATTTTGATAATAGATCCATGGAAATATTTTTCAAGAAAGGTGACCTCGTCTTAAAGTGGGACACTAACGAGACCAAATTAGACAACCATAAAAAGTTTGATAATTTGTGGAGTGGACCCTACCTAATTTGTGGATACAAACAACACAATACCTTTTAGCTTTCTAAGCTAGATGGAGAGGTATTACTGAATCAAATCAATCAGATTCATATAAAACATTTTTATTAGAATAAACTTGTAGCCATTTTATATATTAGATTAGATGTTGTTTTCCTCTAAGTGCTTCATGCACATCTTCTTTATGTCATGTGTTTTCCTTCCCTAAGTATTTTGAGTAAATTGTTATTTTGTTTATTGTTGTTATTATTATTATTGTGAGCATTTATTTAATAGGTTGGAGGCCTTGTTATCAATTTAGGAGGATTTTTTTATGACTCCATAAGACCAATGGATAGGCTAAGATGACTAGTCTATTGTATAGACAAGCATGCAATCCCAGGAGGTCACCAAAAATGTTGGCCAGAATTGGCCTACATACCAAAATTTTGCCTAGGTAGATAGTTTCATTGTCCCAAATATTAATTAACCCTTTTCCTTGATGACTAATCTATTTCTAGTCCTAACTTAATGATGAAGTGTACTATCTAAGAGGGTCTTAGCATAGTGAGCTAAACTATCTCAAGAACCTATTGTAGTGGATGATCCAATGGTGAAGGGAGGAAATAATATTCATGTCATTACTTCATTTTCTCAACCTTATTATGAATATTTTAGAAAATTTTAAGTTAAGTTTTTAAAATTTAATTTATATTCCTAAAAGTGGGGTTTACATTACAAGTACTAGATCAAGCCAGGTTTCAAGTTTATTCACCATTTAGTGGTAAGCATGAAATGGTGGGAAAAATAGCCAAAATATTATATACTTGAGTAAAAACTTCAATATGGCCTAAATACCCATTTTTAAAAATACCCAAGTGGAAACCAAAGATTTTTCTGCACTTTATAACTCTATATACTTGAGTAAAAACTTCAATATGGCCTAAATACCCATTTTAAAAAATACCCAAGTGGAAACCAAAGATTTTTCTGCACTTTATAACTCTATAAAGTTTTGAAGTGCACTTAAATCTCTGGTTTCCCTCCCAAGCAAAAACCAAAGATTTATGTGCACTTTACAACTTTGAAAAGTTACAAAGTGCAATTAAATATTCATTTCCCCACCCACAAATCCAATTGGGAAATGAAATATTATAAACATATTGAAAACTTGCAAGGCAACTCTAGAAACCCACATTTTTTCCTAAGACACCCATTCAACCCAAGAAAACTTGACAAAGATTCAGTCAAAATTTGCAAGTAAAAACCCTAATGGATATTTAGTCAGACTTTGTAAGTGATTTTGCAAGTTAACACCCCCTGACTTCTAGACTTAGATCATTAAAGAATTCAAATCTATTGAAGCCCTTTTTGATCAAATAAGATTAGCAAGCAAAGTATGATCAGTCCCTAAGGACCATTGACATTTACTCCTCTTATGCATTGGATGGCCAAAGATGGTGTTTTAAGTGAATTTATGGAAGATTGAAAGCTTTCTCCTCCTCTTTTATTCTTCTATTTATATCTTTTTATTCTATTTTTTGAGGGAGATACTTTCATTTAAAAAGGCAAAAACCCTATCAATTTTTTTAAAAAGTAGTCTTTAGAGAAATAAGACCATCTATTTTACCTATCTCTTTGACTACATTTTGTGTTCTAGATAGTTTGTGCATTATGCCTTATGAAGATATCTTCTTCCTTGGTGTTTGTCCTCTCTTTATTGCCTTTTTATATGTTTTTTAAGGTGTTACAAGAGTGATTTTGAGTTATCCCATCCATAAGTGGGGTTATAGTGTGAGTTTTACCATTCCTTTATGTTTTACCCTTATCTATGATGCCTTATTTGGAATCATTTATGCAAAACCAGCTAGTGTAAGAGATTGTGTGATTAAGAGATCATTGAGCTACCATTGTGTCTATTTTGGATCAATATGAGTGTCTTATAATTTAGTGCATCACCCTTTTATGACTTTAGTCATTTTATGCAACTCTTTTACCCCTTTACCAAGAAAAATTAGTAGTTTAGGTGATCTACCAAGAGGAACCAACCTTCTCTAGAGGTTCAACTCCTTCATAGGATACCCACAGCCTAAGGTTGATCCCATTTTTTGGATAGGAGTTAGAGCACCTCAAAAACCCTCTTATAAGGTGAAATTATATGCCATAATAGTACCACTTAATGTATTCCTCTTGATAATATCAAAACTTATGAAGTGGGTGAGATAAGTACAATGGCTCCATTATCTCTACACATAGATAGCCTACTAAACATTGAATTACACATAGATGCACCTGAAGAACAAGAACCAATACTAAAGGAACCAATGATAACAAAATTGAAAGTGCCTCCAATATATAATTTTCCTTTATTGTTTAATAATAATAAAAATGATGGCCATGATTCTTATTATTATGATAATGATGATAATCTAGCCCATGATATGACATATAAGACATTGTGAAAACTTAATTTTTATCCGCTTGACCATATTTTACATAACCTATTCATGCATATAAGTCCTAGTACATACAAGCTAAACTCACATATAGAGGATAACAACCAAATCAAGATAATGAAAAATCACAAATAATAGATGAACATGTAAATTATTTTTATTCTATACATCCCTCTTAGTTACACACTTTGAGTTAACCATACAAAGGTCGAATGAAGATAGATCATTTAAATAATGTGGAGGTCTCTCATAACACTCCATAATAGATTCTACAAATCACTTCTCTCCTCAAGGGATCTATTTTTCCCTTTCACATTAATATTTTCTTGAAATAAATCCTCCACCTTTATCTCTCCATCCTTATCCATTGGGGTCTAAACCTGTAAAGGCTCTAAATTTGTATCCTATTTTCTAAGGTACTTATTGTTAGATGATCTTAACTTAGAATCTTCAAAATTCAAATCCTCCTCCTCCTATAATATAAAGGTAATATAATTAAGGACTTCTTTCCATATGATTATTTCATATTCTTTGCTCTTGGAATTTTAATGGTTATAGTCTTCAAATTCTTCCCCTTACCCTCCCACCTTCACAACCACCTTTTCATTTTTTCCTAGTTCTATTTAACCTTAGATGAGGGTCAAATAATTAAGGATGTCCTATGATTAAAAATCAAATATTGTAAATTTTGGTGTAAGGGGAAGATAATTTTACCCAATTTAATATTGATGATCTAATTCACAAGATAAAACATCAAATAAAATAGAATGATAATAATAATTTTATGTAAAAAATAATTCATAAATGAAAAATGATAAGATAATACGACCTTATAATGACCCTCTATAATGATGTAATTCATTATTTTATGTACCACATCTTGCTTAGGAGAAGGAAGGGAGTATTTTAGATATCCACCCTAGAACTCAATCAAATACTCATCCTCTTCAATAAATTGTTTTGATTACTCCTTTTTGTCTCTTTCGAACTTAAATAATTTTCTCCCCTATATTATTAGACTAGTTACTTGTGTTATAATTTATTCATTGACAAGAATAAAAACTCCTATCATATTTATATAATGACTAATATGTTCTCTAATGAAATCCACTAAGATGTGGGGGTTATAGCTCGAATGTTTCACATGTATGTCATGAGGATTCCATATTGAAGGATGCTCCAAACTTTATTTTTCTATTTAATATATCCCACATTATTGGATTCAAATTTACATAGATACCTACCCATAATGAAATACCTCTGAGAACCCACATATTTTTCTCTCCCATTCCTCCCAATATAAACCTAATTTCTCTTTTTGGGAGTATATATCTTGACCAGACTGATCTAACATACAATTAATAAAATGATGATACCATTAATGACTTTAAAATAAAATAATTCCATAGGTTTAGGATGATATTTTTCATGAACACCACCACTCGTCAGTTACCAAAACCATTTCTCAAATAAGGAAAATGATAAAAATATATGTCATGTTTTGTGTTAATAAAAAATATAAACACAATGTGCCATAGGATGTTCTAACTATAAATATAATTCATTATAACTAAATTAGACTAAAAAATATCAAACCAAAAATTCCTTGCTAGGATCCACGAGATTCCAATTCTATTTATTGTCCCACCTCCCTTAGGAGATATAAAACATTATTACATTTTATAAAGTTTTACATAACAACACCCTAAGTTTCAAACCTTTATACAACCCTATTACCTTCTTGATAGGTATGGATAATCATAGTTTCTTTTAAAAATGTATAATATTTATAACTTCCTCAATTAGGTTTTTAATAGATCATATAGGAATATGTTTCTTTTTAAGATAATTTATGATGTTAAAGGAATATCCTTCAATTATTAATTGTGAAGTTCCAATATATTTTTCTTTTTGAACCCCCCATAAAACCATTATGTCTTTCATGGATTGAATTACCATATTTCCCACATATGTTACAATCAAACATCTTTTTCCATCTCTAATAACACTTCGTCCTCCAAATTTTTTGGGATTCCCCTTAGAATGCCCATCAAATATGATTTAACCCATCTTTAAAAAGGTGAAATCAATTTAATTAAACTCATGGCCTTATTTTTTGGGTACTAATCACTTCTACCCTCATTGGATAAGTTATAATTATCATAAATCTTCACCTCCTCACCCTTAAATATCCTATTGTATTTCCCTTTTATAGAAGAAAGTTTTTATTTCAAAATATTAACAAAATTATAGGTAACGTGTGTGCTACAACTCCTCATTTAATTAAAATTATTATATTCATTTCCTTTTAAAACCCTTAGAAGACATGTGGTAAATCCATATACCACAAGATTTCTAGACTTTTACTCTTGAAAGGAGACATCGATTGGAACCACATATCCAAAATAGTCAAAGGTTGAACCTAGTCAACATTAAATTTGGATAGAATTACCCATAAAATTTTAAAGGCAAATTAACATTCTAACAACAAATGCATAGTGTATCAACATTGATTTCACACAAAACACATATGTTGGGAATATGAAATCCTATTTTCATAAGTTTATAATTGTAAATATTTTTCTATGCATAGATATCCAATATAAAAATTTGATTTTGGGGATCAAATCTTTAATCCATAACTTAGTCCATGGTTAGGAACATCCTTTAGAGCAACTATATAGCCATATATTATTACCATCAAAAGAGTCCTCCCAAACCAACTCATCTTCCTTGTTATATATACATGAAATACACAATGTAAATCATTTTAGGTTGGATATAATTCTATTATCTTCCTTGTTAGTATTGTCTAGCGACAAAAACTTGTGAGTTTCACCTAATTCCATGTTTTCTATGTAGTCAACAAATATTCCACCAAACTTCTTCCTGATTGCTTCATCAAATCTATTCCATAGGTCAACCTAAAAAATAAGTGAGATAATAATCCACGAATCATCCAAAAATAGAATTTTTTCATTTGTTTCAACCATTAAATTACTCCATTTCTATAAAATGTTAATACTCTTAACTAACTAATTCTAAAAATAATATCCTTTTAGAAGGATTGTATCTAGTATCCATTTACCACCTTCCCAAAAATATAAGTATTTAGCCTTGAGTATTTTATTCCACTAATTTTTTTCTATAAGGAATCTCCAACCCATTTTGGCAATTAAATCTAAATTTATAGAATTGATTTTATGAATACCCAACACACTATAGACTTTTAGATTTAAAAAACTCTATCCCAAATCACCACGAATAATTTTCCTTATCATCCATACCTTACCATAGAAACCTCTTTTTAATTTTATATATCTTATCAATAATGACCTTGGGAGTTTTGAAAATTAAAAAAAAATAAACTAGGAGGTTATGAAGGGTGCTCTTAATTAGTTATAACTTTCATGCTTGTGTGAGTAAAAAACGTTTCTAATTGTCTAGATTGCATTGAAACCTATCCAAGATATATCTACACACTTATAAAGGAATTTTACCATGAAAAAGAGACATTACAAGGTATAAAGTAGGGAAATATTAAATGACACACCCAATAACTTTGTCACTTTTATTTTTTTAAATGAGGGGGGTGTTGATGAAAATGCATAGTTCTTCTCTAGGTGTTGACACTAAATCTAAATTATGTATCACCTCGGTCTTGTATAATTGGAAATTATTTCTCATGGATATACCCTTAAGTTCTTAAGACCTCACTACTATTGAAAGGATCACATTTTATATCTCTTATTCCTATTACTTATCTCTTAGTTTGAATTTATATTACTCTAATGACCAAGCCTTCTTTACTACTTAAATTACTATAAACCTAGTTATTATCATCCTCTAAACATTTTGTACCTAATCCTATTTTTTAACTCCTTGGAAACTTATATGCTTGCCATATACCTATGTTGACTCTAGTTCCTATGGTAAACTAAGTTTCCAGTTCCATAAAGTCATAAAGTTTGTAAATAATACATATTCCTATTGTCAGCCTAAATTATTTTACATGATATATTTCCAAAAGGTATTGATAAACATATAAGATAAACCCTCATTAATTCCTCAGCTAACATAAACCTAAAAACTCACAAGGCAACTTACCAAAGGTATTAATCAAGCATTCAAGTGAGCAAAGCTTCACTATTATCTCATATTTCAATATCAGTCATAGGGATAACCCATCTATAGGCCTAAAGCACTGAATGATCACTCTAAAATCCATACTTTCCAAATTAAAAGATAGGTCACTCTATGTACTTTCTTATCACATATTGCATCTTGATTACACATAAGCCAACATGTAAGGGAGAACTACATAAGTCAGAGGCCATATTCAAAGTATTGGCTATGTAGGCATCACCCATTGGTAGAGGGTTCCCTAGGGAAGCTTGACACTATGTGCCCACTAACTTGATTTTCCCATAATCACTCTAAGGGTGAAAAAACTAGGGTTTGAACATTTGATAAATAATGTAATCTTATTCATAAAATATAAACACACCAGAGTAAAGGTGATATAAAACCCAATCATTTCTAGATGTCACACCTAGATACAATTTATATTCCATATTAAAAACTTATGTCTAAATCAAATAGGAGTGTCAATGTAATAATATAGCTATGATGAAAGCATATAAGGCTCTAGAATGAAAATTTCTAGAATTTGATCACTGTTTTAGGATCATGATCTAGTCCACTTCATTCTAGAATTTGATGACTATTCCAGGACCATGATCTAGTCCACTTCTATCATATTTTTTCTTAGATATACATGTGCATAATAAACTAGATAAGTAATCCTATTTATTATTTATTGAAATATTAATAAATAGTCATACTTTATATTTTTAGCATATCTTACTATTATAAATTTAGAACATTATTTATCTGAGTTTGAAAATTAATTTGCCTACTAGATATTTATTTATCACCCTTGTGCTTATTCATTTCTATATTACTAAACCTATAATATATTTACCCATCTAAATTTAGGGTTAAACATAATATATGGTTAAGAATATAGAAATGAATAAGCACAAGGGCGATAAGAAGATATATAATAAGCCAATTAATTTTCAAACTTAGATAAACAATGTTATAAATATATAATACTAATATATGCTAAAATGGAAAGTAAAACTATTTATTGATATTAATTAATAATAAGAGTACTTAGTTTATTATGTGCATGTAGATTTGGGTTGAAACATGATATAATTAGACTAGATCATGATCATATAATAGTCATCAAAATATATAAATTTTCATTTTGGATCTTCAAAAACTTGCATCAAATCTAGATGCTTATATCTATTTTATTTTATGATTTTTACATAGGTGTCTAGTATGGAATATCAATTGTATCTTGGTGAAACCACCTAGAAATTTTTGGGTTTTTGTAACCTTTACTTTGGTGTGTTTAGATCTTTTTCATAGGCTATCACTCTTCATCAAATATTCAAACCCTAGAGTTTTCACCCTTAGAGTGACTATGGGAAAAATGGGTTAATGGGCACATGGTGTTAAGTTTCCCTAAGGACCCCTCTATCAATGAGAACTACCTACATATTCAATACTATTAAGAGGGTCTCAAAAGTATGTAGTTATCCCATACATGCTAGTTTGTGTGTGTATCAAGATAAAATGTGTGATAGTCAAGTACATAGAGTGACCTAGCTTGTAACATGGCAAGTATGGCTCATGGAGTGCCCTTCAGCTCTTAAGAACTTTTTATTTTTAAAAATCTCACATCAACTATCTCTTGTGTTTATTTCTTATCTCTTAGTCTAAACATATGTTATTATGATGACCAAGCCTTTTGTACTGCTCATTTTTTTATAAACCTACTTATTATTATCCTATGCAATTTTTAGACATATACTTATTTTATATATTCCTAGACACTTGCATCCCAATTGGATGCTTATGTTGATGATAGTGTCATGTGCCAAACTATGTGTTTAGTTCCATAAAATCATCAAATTTTCAAATGAAACATATCCCTATGGTCAACCTAAGTGATTTTAGATGAGACATTTATAAAAGGGATATGTATGTATGTATGTATGTATGTATGTATGTATGTATGTATGTATGTACGTATGTATGTAATATCAATCCTCATTCATTATTCACCTAGAAAAAACCTAAAAACTCATAATTAAATTTACCAAAAGTACCCAATCAACCATTCAAGTAACTAAAAATTACCTATTCTCTCTTATTTAAATATCAGTGATAGGAATATCCCATCTATAGGTCTAAAGTATTAAAGGAACAATCCATGAGCCATACTTTCCAAGTTACAAGCTAGGTCATTCTATGTACTTGATTATCACACATTACATCTTGATACACACACAAAATCCAACACATAATGGATTAATACATAGATTTGAGGCCCTATTTAGAGTATTATCTATGTAGGTAGTTCCCATAGATAGAGGGGTCCTTGGGGTATCTTAACATTGTGTTCCCACTAACCCATTTTTTCCATAGTCATTCAAAGGGTGAAAATCCTATTATTTGAATATTTACAAAGAGTGATAGAATTTTCATGATATTTAAGCACAATATATTAAAGGTGGTATAAAACCAAAATTTTCTAGGTGGTCACACCTAGATATAATTGATATTTTTTACTAAACACCTACATCCAAATCATATCGTAGTGTCGACGCAACTATCTAGATCTAACATAAGCATTTGAGGCTCAATAATGCAAATTTTCATAATATAAAGATTCTTATAAGATCATGATCTAGTCCACTTTCATAATTTTTAACCCATATATACATGCACATAGTAAACTAAATAAGTACTATTGTTTCTAATTTATTTTAATATCAATCAATAGTCGTACTTTTCATTTTTAGCATACCTTAGTATTATAAATTTAGAACCTTATTTATTTGAGTTTGTAAATTAATTACCTTGTTATAAATATATTTATCACCCTTTTGTTTATTGATTTATATATTTTTAATATTGTAATATATTGACCCATCTCAATTTAGGGTTAAATATTTGGTGAACTTGACCCTTCATAAAAGCAAAAATTCCTAGGGTGTTGTAGTAATTGAAGGTTGTCTATTTTATTTCTTATTTATTTCTTCCCTTATTTTTCAAAAGATAAAATAAAGTATTTTACTAAGAAAAAATTAACCCAACCAAAGTATTATATTGAAAAATAAAAAATCTCCATTAGGAAATCTATAACCATTGAAAACCGAAAGTATAAAACAATCCCAAATGAACATGGATGGACATATGTGATGTCATGGCTTGTCAAGTGAATTCAAGGTGCTCTTGATAGCTACCATATTGAAGCCATTATGTACCCATAAATTATATGGGATTATTCGATCCATGATATTATCCACCAACCAATTTGTACATCTAATAATGTTCTTCATGCACTTTTACCTTATACAACCAAAATAGCTATACATGAGAAAAACATGACTTCATTTTATCATGATAAATTTTGTAAAATACATAAAAATGTCATGGTTAGATAAAAAAATATTCATAAAGTATATTTTATTAAATTCAAACTTATTCAAAATCTAATACTTCCAACATTTATTAATAATATCATGCTCGATGAGGGCGAATGATTCTCTTGTTCCTTCATTTCATATTGAAATTTTTAAAAAGGTAAATAAAGACATTATGTACTATTTTCCCAATAACTCAAAACCTCCATGAAAAAGTGTACATTAAAAATATAAAGTGGAAAAGGTTCCCAATGTTCCAAAAGAGGATCATTTACCAAACCTACCTCAAATTCCATGTCTTATATCATTACAAAATCTAGATAGACCTTCAAATAGTATATACATATAAAATATTGAAAAAATTACAAAATAAACACCAAAAGTTCTAAACATAAATGTTAATAAATGTGCTCTTCTTCTTAATGAAGATTTTAATATGCCTATATGTCATTAGGAGAAGAATTGGCAGCCAACAAGCAAATTTTCAGCCTCTTTACCAATCTCTTTAAATAACATTCTATCCATTATGGATACCATGTCGAGGTATGTTCATGTTGTTAGTTTTGTGGAATTGATGCTATCATTGATGTCAAATTTTTGTGAGTGTCATTTATATCACAAAGATGTTCTTATGATGTTTCATGGTGAGTGTTCATGATGACTTGAGCATGGTTTAGTATTATTTGAGTTTTGTATGAGGTCTTGGCACATTTTTGTGGTTTAACAAGCTCATGAGCCTATTGAGTGTAATGTTGTCTTCAAAAAATCTTGATTGAAGAATGTTATTGGTTGATATCATTTTGAGATATCTTGTTTGTGTTTAAGTCTTTGAGTACTAGGTGTCTTAAGAATACTAGTACATCCCTATGACAATGTGTGTTCATGAAGCATAGTGAACCTTGGTGAATTATGTTATTATAGGCATGAGAGAGTTTATAAATATTTGTAATCATGATAATGAGGAAAATAAGTATTCATAAGAGTTCTTAGGTCAGTTTTGAGGATTAATCATTACATGAAGAGACCTAGTGAGAAGGCATTAGCTTAGTAGCATGATGAGGTGAGTATTATGAGGCTTTTAATAAACACATTAGTAGTGTGTGATGATGGAATGAGGTTTTATTACATGAGGATGAGGTGTTGAGATCAGTGAAAAAGGCTTTAAGGTGTGTTTAAGAGACCTAGTGTGGCCTAATGAGGGGTCAAGTTTAGTTTCAAAGGTGATAGAGCTCATGTGAGATTTTCCAAAGGTGTGAGAGGTTAATTCAAGATTTATTATGAATTTCCAAGTCTTGATTTGAATAATAAATCATGAAAATGAGGTTGAATGTCTCTTGAGTGCTAGAATGAAGTGTTATGGACCCGAGAAGGATTTTTTTATTCTTATTGGCATGCGTGACTATCGCATGGAAATTTTATCTCCTAGGGAGAGATGGAAAAGGGTACTATAAATTATTTAAAAGAATTAGGAGTTGGTTTCAAGGGCAGATATTTATGAATAAATGTTAAGAATGAAAATAGATTTTTTAAACCCTTCTAAAACCCTCATGGTGACCAGATATGAAATATCTTGATGGAAATTTCTCAAAATGGATTGGATGACCAATTTTTATGATTGGATAAATGTAGAAGACTCTAAAAATTACCTCCAAGTGGAATTGGTCTATCAAATGAGTGAGTGGATCCTACAAGTAAAGCCATGTTTCTTATAAATTTACTATAACAGGTAGGGTTGACTACATCAAAGTTACACAATGGATGGAGGTTGAATATTATGACTTATAATTAATTTTAATAATTTTTTTTATAAATTTACATATTTTAAAAATGATAAAATATTCATGAAAGTTGACCTATCATTACAAAGACTAGTGAGGAAGATAGTGAGGAAAACCAGGCAAAAGTGGTAATGATATTAGGGAAGTGTTGTCATGGACTAAGGTTCAATCCAATTGTATATTTTTTTTCAAGAGTGATAAAAGATGTAAATATTGGTTATATTTTTTATAGGTTAATTAAAATATTGAAAATGTTGTTCACAAGATGACCTATCTAGTAAAGATGAGATAACGAAGATGCAAAGTTGAGATATTAGTCTACAAGACCAATATTGTCACTAGACCAGAATAAATATCTATATTATAGTTACCTAATGACTCATATTATCATAAAAATGTATGAATAGTTCCTAAAATTTTTTACACATGTGTTGAAAGTCATCATCATGACTGATCCTCAAGGTAGAATGGTAGTTATGGGTATGCAAGATAGAGTGATAATTTTGAGATGTTATAACATGAGTTAATGTATTTAGTGAAATTTTTTGTGATGTTTTTGATATATATTACCTATGAATGATTTATATAAGGTTTTTATTAGGTTTAATAATTTTATATAAGGGAATCCAAAATGGCTTGTTTGGCTATGTAAGAACTGTGAAATAGAAGCTTAACAAATTGGTATGTAAGACCAATATTTGACATTAGAACTTGTGATATTTATATTTGAGTATTTTATATAAGTCACATAGGAAATATAAATGTTCATTATATTTCTTTTAATTTTCCTTATATGAGCTAAATATAACATTCATCTAGACTATCATTTAGAACATTCAAGTAGTTTTCTATGTGTTAGTAAGATTGATGTTCTTAAGTCATTATGAATAGTTTGGAAGTGTAAAAATAATGTGGTGATTATATATATTTTATATGGGATATTATAAATGAATATTTATTGTTTTAATGTGTCTATACTAAAATCTAAGGTAAAATTTCTAATGACTAGGTTCTAAGCAAATTGGTAGTTTTGAGTGAGATTTTTGATGAGGTGTTCCTAAGTCTTTAGTGCCCAAGTGATGAAGTATAATGAATTTAATTATGAACCTAAGGTCATGAAGTTTACATAAATATTTTTATTGTGCCTAATATGTGTTTCTATAAGTTATTTTAGATTCATCTTTGAAGATAGTGTTTTTGGGTAATTAGGCCTAATAGATCTTTAAGGCCTAATGGTGCTTTCAAGGTGTGAGTGAAGGATTTGTGACTTGTTGAGCATGGAGGAATTTATTTTAGGTTTATATATATATATATATATATATATATATATATATATATATATATATATATTAAATTATTTATTTAGTTATGGACATATATGCCATATAGGTTTAAGTTATTCCATGGAGAGGATAGACCTAATGCGTTTGGTCTCTATTAGACCTAAAAGAAGAATGCGGTATAAAGATGTTTGGATGACCTAATGGTGATATTATTTTGATTTAAACATATGTGCATATTATTATTGATATTTTATGATTTATCTATATTTATAAAGTGCTTTGGCCAACCAATAAAGTATGTGGGCAAGTGACTTGTATTTAAACAAGGCATACTAGACCTAATTGTGTGTGTAGTAGAGAAGACACATATGAACAAATAAGAGGGTATATTGTGAAGGAAAATTAGGTATTAAAGACCATAATAACAGGATATATATACTATTATGAACATATAGGAGAACTTATACATATGGATGTCAAGGTCATTTGACCTAATAATCCTAGTAAGAGGCATATTGAGCAAGGAAGCCTAAAAGGCTATTTGAGAGAGATAGAAGAGTGTAAATAAAAAATAAGGGGATCATCATCAGTTTAGTGAGAAAAAAGTTTCCAAAGGTTATTATAGGTTCTAGGTGGCTAAGTTGGTTCTGAGTCACTTAGGGGGTTGGTGCCTCCTTGTAAGTTGGTGCTTATTAAATGCCTAGTTGAGTCAGTGCTTGACTAGTGAGGGGTTGGTTCTCCTTGTGGATTTAGTGCTTCAATAAATATTTATTAATTTATTATAGGAATATATTATAAAATGTGTTTTATTGGGTTTTATCCTAATTGATATTTTACCGCATATATCTTGTTTTCATATGTTGTATGATTATGTGGATGTTTGTTTATGCATTGGTTGATGTATGTGTTTAGTGAATGCTTCATGAATGATAAGTGAAATTAAATGATTATTTTAATGGCACTAATTCACACCCCATCTTATTTTTTATGTTTATAAAAATTGGTATAATATTTTGTCCTGAGTAAGGCCTAACAATGTAAAAGTGATCTTGAGAAGCACAAGCTTGAGTATGATGATGACAATGTTGATCATGATTATAATGATGGCCTATCATATAATTATGGTACTGGTATAATTTATTGAGAATAATAAGGATGAAAATATTATTCATGATCAAATCATAAACCAAGGTGAGTTATGGGTTACTATAGGACATAATTTATATTTTAAAAAATGTCAAACATATTATTTACCAGCTCAAAAGGATTATGTAGAAGCCAAGTCAAAAGTTAAACTTAAAGTTGACAAGTGTTATAGATGAGAAAGGAAATATGGAATTATATGGTTTTATAAGATAATTATCATTGAAAGAGGCTATCTA
Source organism: Torreya grandis (assembly GCA_037957365.1). Classification (NCBI taxonomy): domain Eukaryota; kingdom Viridiplantae; phylum Streptophyta; class Pinopsida; order Cupressales; family Taxaceae; genus Torreya; species Torreya grandis. The sequence goes on along the minus strand of JARHVA010001669.1, from coordinate 1,308,970 downwards.
GGCCCAATAATATTAGTTTTTAATGGTATATTTTTCATGAATTGTGTTGATCATCAATGACAACTCATGTATGGATGAAGATGTCTTCAATCAAGAATTAGGGAGCTAACTTAGGTTTCTTGAGTGTAATGTGAGATATGGGCATGAATTTTGTGAGAAAATAGTAAATAATTAGCTATTTATTGATTATGTGATCATGATCTGAGGTTTGATGGTCTAAGGTAGTTGTGTAAAGACTTATTGATCATATCAGTCATCAAAGGTCAAGATGCAGTTATTATATGTAGTAAAGTGGTTGAAGAGGTCATGTGTTTCATAAGTTTAAATGGAGAAGTTTAATTAGAGGTATGTTTACTTAAATTGGTATGATTCTAAGGTGAGAAGTTGATTCTAAATCTAAATGACATATTTCTCCAAAACAAGTGGACAAAGTTATGTATAGAGTGAGGGTTATAAAATAGTGAGCTTGATAGCTTTGTTAGTGGTCAAGTCTAAATATCAAATGACTATATGTAGTGATTGACATGTGAAATAAGGGTACAATCCCAAGTGTCTCATATATGATTGATTACAATTTTTTTGAGATCATAACATGGATAGAATAGGTGTATAGTGCTAAGAAAGTATACAGAGACATAGAAACATATTGGATGTTTATTAACAAGACTAAGGGAAAAATGAATGTTTTAGCAAGGAAGTGATGATGGATATTATCCATCCTTATGTCAAGATGAGATTGATTCATGATGTATAAAGGTATGAACATATATCATTTTTTGTGTTTGTATGATTGTTGAGCATATATACATTAAGGTAACAAGACCTAATGGAGGAGTTCATTGGAATCATGAGTGCACATGTTGTGAAGACTAAGAAGGAGTTACTTTGTCCATAAATAGGTTTGAGTTAGATAAGGTGATGGAATTATGGCTCAAACATAAATTAGTTATGAGATATTTAGATTGATTATGAGCTCTAAAAAGTCATGAGCTACAGATTGGTTTACAAGACCAATTAGATTATGAAGAATATTTGAAGATTGTTTACAAACCTAAAAGTGCTATTGAAAGGTAAGAATTTGTTATTTGTTTTAGACTATTGGTTACTAATATTTGGTAGTTAATCTTTGTAGATATATGTTAAGAAAGTGGTACTAGTTTGAGAGTCCTAATGACTCATTTTATGAGCTCAAGTTGTGAAGATAAGGGAAGGTTCTTTAGTGGATATCAAGGTAAGGTGTAGCCATGATTTTTTATAAGTATGATCAATTTTTTTAGTCATGTCATAGATAGGGTGAGTAAGAGTGTGTTCTGAGTTCATCTAAACATGGCATTCATGGTGTTAGGGGGAGAATGTGTCTAAGATGCTTCTTAGTTTATTTGTTCTTGTATGTTGAGTTTATGATGATTGAAGATAGTTGTCATTATTTAGAAGATGTCTTTTCAAAGGGAGAGTTTCTTCTTCAGTTATTTTTAGATATCAATCAAGGAGAGTGATATTCATGTGTTTGAAGTATGCATAAGATTAAGGGAAATATGGTTGAGTACTTCTATGAGTTGAGTTCATGTTTGGTTAATTAAAGGAAGATTGATCTTGTTTGGGGAGAAAGCCTATTTTATATCGAAGGATTATATTTTAGTTTTGTCATATATGACCATTTTTCATTAGTTTCAAAGGGGGAAAAAGACTAGATTGGGAGAAAGACTAGTTTGGGAGAAATCCATCATGGGGAGATGAGAATGATCTGCTTTGCTAGGGTGTTTTCCATCAATGATAAAGGAGGAGATTGTTGAGGTATGTTCCTATCTTTGGTGTTGTGTCATTGATGTTAAAGTTTTATGAGTTTCATTAATTTCCTAGAGATGTTCTTATGATGTTACATGGTGAGTGTTCATGATGACTTGAGTATGGTTTAGTAGTCTTTGAGTTTTATACAAGGCGTTGACACATTGTTGTGGCATAATAAACTCATGATCCTATTGAGAGTAGTTTTGCCTTTAGAGAATCCTAATTGAAGAATTATTTTGGTTGATATCATTAAGATAAGGCTTGTTTGTTTTAAAATCTTTGAGTACTAGGTATCTTTAGAAGCCTAGTCTAGCCCTATGAAAAGGTGTGTGCATGAAGTATAGTGAAGGTTGGTGAATTATGTTAGTACAGGGATAAAAGAGTGTATAAATTTGTGTAATAATTATAAGGAAAATAATTCTTCATAATATTTCCAAGGTTAGTTTTTAGGCTTATTCATTGCATGAAAAGACCTAGTGAGAAGGCATTGGCTTGGTAACATGATGAGGTGAGCAGTATGAGGCTTTTGAGAAGTATATTAGATGTGTGTGATCATGGTATGAGGTTTTATGAAATTATTATGAGGCTTTTAGAGTATTTAAAGAGTTTTAAAGGTGTGTTAAAGGTCCAAGTGTGGCTTATAAGTATAGGCCTAATGTGCAAAGAAACCTAGTATGGCCTAATATGGGGTCAAGTTCATTTTCTAAGGTGATAGAGATCATGTGAGATTTGATAGAGGTGTGAGAGTTTGTTTCAATTTTTCTCATGAATTTTAAGGTCTTGAGTTGAATAATAAATATTTAAAATGAGTTTGAAGGTCTCTTGAGTGCTAGAATGAAGTGTTGCAGACCCGAGAAGGATTTTATGATGCTTGTTATCATGTGTGACTATTGCATGGGAAAATGAGATCTTAGGGAGATATGAAAAAGGATCTCAAAAATTATTTCCAAGCATTATGAGTTAGTTTTAGGGGCAAATATTTATGAATAAATGTTAAAAATTGAAATTAGTTGAAAACCCTTCCAAAACACTCATAGTGACCCAATATGGAAAATATTTATGGAAATGGCTCAAAATGGATTTTATGACATATTTTTACTATTTAATAATGTAGAGGACTCTCCAAATTACCTCTTTGTAGAATTGGTCTATTAGATGAGTGAGTGGATCCTATAGGAAAAACCATGTTTCTTGGAAATTTACTATAACAGGTAGGGTTGACTGAGTCGAAGTTACACAATAGATAGAGGTTGAAGCTTATGAATTAAAATTCATGTGCATAGTGGTTTATGATAAATTTATATATTTAAAATTTTCTAAACTATTCATTAAATTTGACCTATCACTAAAAATCCTAGTGGGGAAAATAATGAGAAAAACCAGGCAAAAGTGGAAATGAGTTTAGTAAAGTGTTGTCATGGACTAGGATTGAAACCAATTCCATAATTCAATACTGGTAACATATGACCATATTTTTTATATGTTTTGAAGTTCAATTAAATTTTTTTCATAAGATGACCTGTCTAGTGAAGATGAGACATTAAAGATGCAAAGTTGAGAGATTGGTCTGCAAGACCAATATTGTGACTAGAACAAGATGTATCTATATATGAGAGTTACCTAATTACCTCATATGATTATAAACATGTATAAATAGTTCCTAAAAGTGTCCACATATGTTTTGAAAGTCATAATCATCATGATTTCTCCTCAAGGTAGAATGGTAGTTCTGGGTATGCAAGATGGAGTGATGAGTTTGAGATGTTATAGCATGAGTTAATGTATCTAGTGAAAATGTTCATATTTTTTGGGATATTTATTACCTAAACATTCTTTATAAAATTTTTAGTTTAATTTTAAAAGTTGATATATGGAATCCAAAATGGCTTATGTGGATGTTTAAGAATTGAGAAAGAGAAGCTTAACAAATTGGTCTGTAAGACCAATAGTTGACACTTGAACTTATGATATATATATTGGAGGATGTTATAAAATTCACGTAGTAACTATTAATTTTCATGATAAGTCTTTTATGTGTCCTTATAGGAGATAAATACAACATTTATCAAGACTATTATTTGGAACATTTAGGTAGTTTTTGGTGTGTTAGTAAGATTGATGTTCTTGAGTCATTATGCCTAGTTTGGAAGTGTGCCAATCATGTGGTGATGATATATATTATATTGGATATTATACGTGAATATATATATTTTTTAATGTGTCTATATTTATGTCTGAGGTCAAATTTCTAATGATTGGGTTTTGAGCAAATTGGCAGTCTGAGTGAGCTTTGTGATGAGGTATTACTAAGTCTTTAAATCCTAAGTGATGAAGTATAATGAGTTTTATTATTATCCTAATGTAATGTTTTTTCCATCCATATGTCTTTTTCTTCCTAGAATGTGTTTCTACAAGTTGTTTGATCTTCATCTTTGAAGATAGAGTTTTTGGGTAATTAGGCCTAATAGGTCTTTAAGGCCTAATGGTGATTTCAAGTTATGAGTGAAGGATTTGTGACTTATTGAGAATGGAGGAGGTTATTTTAGGTTTACATATAATTTTTTTACATTCATTATTTCTTTTTTAAGGTCCATTTAGGCCTCATAGGTTCAAGTTGTTTTTTGGAGAGGATAGACCTAATGCATTAGGTCTCTATTAGGCCTAAAAGAAGAATGAGGTCTAAATGTGTTTGGCTGACCTAATGGTGATATTATTTTGATGTAATAATATGTGTAACATGTTATTATTTATATTTTTGGATTGATAAATATTTATAAAGTTTTTTGGCTGACCAAGAAAGTATGTGGGCAAGTGACTTGTATTTATACAAGTCATAATAAGCCTAATTGGGTATAATAGAGAAGACACCTATGAGAAAATAAGAGGGAATATTTTGAATGATAAGTAGGTATTTAAGACCATAATAATAGGATAGAGAGAGAGACTATGATGAACATATAATATAGTTTATGCATATGTATGTCAAGGTTAGTTGACCTAATAAGCCCAGTAAGAGGCATATTGAGCGAGGAAGCCTAGACGGCTATTTGAGAGAGATAGAATAGTGTGAAGAACAAAAAAAGGGTATAATCATAATTTTAGTGATAAAAAAGTGTCCAAAGGTAATTAGAGGTTCCATATGGCTAATTTGGTCTTATTTCACCTAGGGGGTTGGTGCCTCCTTTCAAGTTGGTACTTGTTAAAGTCTAGTTGAATTGGTGCTTGACTAATGAGGGGTTGATGCTCCTTGTGGGGTTGGTGCCTCAATAAATATTATTATTTTTATTATATGAATATATTTGAATCTATTATTTAGTGATTTTTATCCCCCATGAGTTTTTCCCACATATCTCTTGTGTTCATATGTTGTATGCTTATGTGGATGCTTATTTATGCATTGGTTGATGTATGTGTTTAATTAATGCTTCATGAATGGTAAGTGGAATTGAATTATTATTTTAAGGAAAATAATTCATTCCCCTAACTAAATGGATGTGCTTCAAACATACCATAAATAATCTTCAACAACAAATGGTTACTATAAAATTGTAAATTTTTTCACATTAAGGTACCTTTCCTAATGATATCATGGTGGACCAACCCATTACTAAAAGTGTATATGAACATATATATCCTTAAAAATTTATTATTCCTTTATTTACTATATTTTATGGAAAATGATATTTTACATATCATTTTAATATATATATATATATATATATATATATATATATATATATATATATATATATATACTCTTTTATCCATTGGGCAAAGGATGGGAATTTATTATTAAAATATTTTCATTGGAGCTTAAATAAATAATATCTTGATTATTTATGTAGCCTCCAAAATGTGTCCTTATAATTATTAAAAAACTTGAAGATATATTTTTAATCAATTTTCATAATAAAAAATTCCCAAATTATCATTAGACCACTTTCAAGCATTAACTCAAAATGAGGATAAGCCTACTAAATAATATGTGTAGACACTATAATTTCATACCCTTAGGGATGATTAATCAGGTGTCCATAGGTTTTATTTACTTAAATCCCCTAAATAAACCCTATCCTAAGTTTATATTATTTACCATTTATAGCCTACTAAATACCCTTTTATTCTTATCTGTTTACCCCTCCCAACCTCCTAATCCATTTATAGCCTAAGACTCTACTCTCATAACCATTTTATCCCCATATGGAGTCATTACAAATGACTCCACCTATTTCTAAGCTATTATCACCCATGGTTAGAAAAAAATACCTATTTTGGGTGAAGTAGTGATGATTCTCCTATGATCGATGTTGATTCTCTAGATCGGCATTGATCCATAAATATACAGCCTACCTTTGCATTCCAAACCAAAAAAAATTAGATCCTTGAATCACTATTATAATTCTTTTATATTTTGGTGTGTTCCTAATGACATTCTACTATATTTTCATTGCATTCAACCACATCCTTTGTGTAACCTGAGATAATGCTTGTGTTTGTGGAGGAATCTTATTCTACTCACAATCCATTCAAAGGTAAGTATCATATTTTATTCTATCATTATCTTTTAATTAGTATTCATTTATCTATCCATTTAATCAATAAAATAATATTATCACCCCTCTATATCCATTTGTCACCTTTTATCAAATTTATCTCATTCTACTCTTTGGTTTCTTAAACTGAGCCACAAGAGAGAATCAATGTTATTTCATTCTAAATCATCATGAATTATGGTGATTAGCACTGATCCTATCAAGATTGTCATTGATCTATTATGTTTAATACAAAGGTTTGAGACCTTATCATAAGCCTTTGTTTGCAATCCCTTTATTTATTACCATTATTTAAACATGGTCTTTTTCTTGTAGATTACTATACCTAGTTTAGTTAATGACATAACTAACATCATTGATCTCCCCATAGTTTCTTAACCATTTTTTGTGGATCATATCAATATATATTTTGAATTATCCCTATGTACCATCATTTATTCACCCTCTCAGGAAGCCACTAAATAATCATTAGCTATTATTCAAGATGATGTATATTTTTATTCTGCTTATTAGGAGGAATATTTCATATACATTATTGAATTAATCAAGGAAGAAAATCTTAATTGACATTATTATCATAACATTTATCTATTTGTAATTTCCTATGATTTTTACTTGCTTAATTGCATAAATAGTAGACTAACATCCTTCTAAGGAAGTGTGATACTTCTTGGAACTAATCTTTGATAAGGTAGCCATCCATCTCTTTTATTAATCTATTTTTGTCAAGTATTCACATGTGTGCAGGTTAGCCTTCTTAGCAAAAATGGATCTCTCACTATCATTGGATTCAAGTGGTGCATAATTTATTTTAATCCATAGTTATTCAACATAAACCCTATTTTATTTCTAGTTTTTACTAAAATTTAATTTAAAATAAAATGAAAAACTACATAAACATTTTGGCATGCCCAGTGGGACACCTAAAGTCTCATTTTTCTTGTTAAAAATTCATTTCTAATTTTTTTTTATCCCTTTCCCTTTATTCTATTTATTTAATCCATTCAAAGAAAATCAAAATTGCATTTTTCCTTATTAAAGGTTAAAGAATCTACATCCATTTTACCTATTTAGTTTATTCACATAGAATAATCGAGGTGGTGAATTTATCATAGTTGTCACTTTTTATCACACACAAACCAAATCACATTGACAATAAACTCATCAATACATTTGACATAATGAATCTAATAGGGATTTCATCACCTTGTGGTACTTCTTCCTGGTGATCCCACATGGATTTCACCACTAAAGGGAAAACCAACTTTTTTCTTTGAGTATAAACTATAGTATATCGGTATATTTTGGCTAAGCACCCGACACCTTTATGCTACAATATGTGAAGTGAGGAGGTAGGCCCCAATACCAATACAAGTATTAGTTCCAATACATAAATGTTTGAGTGCCAAAACAAAACCTAGGACCATCCTTAGATTACCACTTCTTGGGACCCTTGGTATACTTATTATTTTTTCTTTTTTACACCTTATAGTTCAGAAAGTAAAAAAGAAATTGGAATGAATTAGTGTGTGCATATTTTCATCCTCACTTGAACATGAGATAATCAAAAGGAATCTTTTCATTCTTTTTATTTATTATTTTGTCTTTCTACATGGTTTTGATGTGACAAAAGTCATAAAAGAAAACTACACCCCCATCTTCATCTTCATCTATGGAGAATTCTCCTAGCCCCTACTTCTCCTGAGTCTAGAAGGCATCCTCAATATTACAACTAGAGTAGTCTTGAATTTTCCACTATATTAGATAGAAATCCCATATCACTTAACCATTATCTTAGCTCTTGAGCCATATGTATCTTATTATCTCCCAATATGTAGTTCTTTAAGAACCTATACAACATTCCATTTGAAGAGGGTGAAGGATTTACCACTGCTATGATATCTTCCCATAATAATCCTCCTCTTATGGCACAACCCTTAAGTAACCCACCTCCAATTACATATAGTGCTCGATCATTGACCACTACTCAAGATTATAATGTTATCACAACTCATCCTATAGCTACTCAACCCATTACTACATCACTCCATAACCTAGTCATATTAATCTTAGTAACCCTTCCATTATTCAAACTAGTTTACCCTTAAGTACCCAAATGCAACCATTACAATAGGCCCCTATGAGTCAGATACCTCAATAGTATGTACCCTTGACCACTCAATATATATCACCTACATAAGTTATTAGGTCTATGTATATACCTTTACAAGCTCTACATTATGTGATGGCTTCTTAACCCATCATAAACACATCAGTCAGTTATCCCTTATCTCAATATTTTTACATACAACTACCTATATATCAAATCCCACAATAGAACATTTTGGGAGGAATCCCTCAACATAATTCCTAGCCCAATATCATGAGTATCCTCATGAATAATATGGTTAACTTTAAAGCTTTTACCTTTTTGTAGAAGAACATGTTCAACTATGAATAGATTTGTAATGAGTTGATCAACCCAATAATTCCTATCATACCTTATCCTCCTCAATGAGAAATCCTTAAGTTTACCAAGTTATAAAATAAGGAAGACCCAAAACAACATCTTTGAGCATTTTGACATGATTATTACCTCATAACACACATTGATGCACTCCTTTGGGCATTCCCCATGTCTTTAGCTAGACCTTCTCTAGATTTGGGTAGCTATCTCAAATATTCTTAGAACACTTTTCCATAAATATAGTGATAAAATTTACCATTACTAACCTCTACACCATTTGTAAATTTGATGATGAATCCTCACTGACTTTGTGGCTAAGTTAAGAAGTATAATCAATCAACTTACTTTCTCTCTACCACAACCTGAGTTAATCAAGTTATTTGTGAGAAAATGTGCTAAACACATATCATAGATGTTGGATATACAATATTTTAAAACATTTGATGAGGCCTTTTCAATGGCTCAAAATCTTGAAATTAGATCCCTAGAATAAGGGAAGGTTAAACTATGAAATAAAAACTTTAAATCATATCCATCTAAAGGGACTATTAATAATAACAATAATAAAACCAAAGGGGTTACCAGTGTTGTAGTTGTAAATTCATCACCACCACAAACCAAAAATCAATCTAATCTAATCCCTCCACTTCATAGGCCCAATCATAGAATCTATTAACACACTTTCCCCCATGACAATATACCCCTTTAAGAGAGTCCTATGCATCTATTTTAAATAAACGCGTAGGCTTCCCTTGTCAAGATCCCTCTAGTAAGACTTCTCTATGAATCTCATCTTAAACCTAGTTTATTTAGGAAAAAATTCTTCTATAATTTTCACCACATAATAGGCCATGATGTCAATAGATGTCATTATTTCAAAGGCTTAATATAAAATCTTATAGATCAAGGGGAATTGTAATTTGATAATCTTAATGCTACTACAAACCAATCTATAGATATATTCAAGCAACCATTCCCTAATCATGCATCTACATCAAGTTTTATGCAACCTAAATTAGGATCCACATCAAAACATGAGACTCATGTAATTAACACCATCCATGACTAGATTCTACCTAAATAAGTTATGGATGCTCCTATCCTTGATCTCCTCATGGGAGACACTTTTGAACCATCCAAACCAAATGAATACATCTCATAAACTTCCTCTAATTTTTCAAATCTTATTTTTTGGGATCCACTTGAAGAATCTGTATCTGAAAGCACTCAAGAACTAAAAGAGGAAAGGCTTATTAAAGAGAAGGTTTGTGTAGACATTCTAAAAAACTTGCATACTATTCCTCATACTATTTTAATATTGGCATCTAATATACCTATTACCACTAGTATGATATTTCCTAAGGAAAATGTTACATTACCATGTGCTATCTCTAGAGAAGTTCCCCCCATTTTTATGGAGTCACTAAATCATAGAGAGATAAAGGGAAATTCATAGATACTAGAAATAAAAATCTCAGATCCCCAAGGGGAAAATCTTTACAACATCCTCTTATTAGGATTTAACTATCTAAAGAGGCCATCCTTATAACTCATGAACAAATACAAAAAGGAAAAACACCACTACCTCTTATCTAGAAAAGAGAATCTATACTAAGGTGTCATCCTTCATCCAAACTAAAAGACACTATTATAGAATATACCACTAAAACACATGTAACATCATAATGAAATATCCCCACTATGGTCATGCTAATAATCCATTAAACACCTATTACCCACCAGGTTTAGGTCTAAATATTTACCATAGTCATAAAGTGCTTGTAGTAGGGACTATCCAAAAAACTAGTTTAAGAGACCAAGGATTGAGGTCACATATCTCTTCCCCACTAGCACCCCAAAAAATAGAAAAGATGGGTCAAGACCCATTGAAGGGATCTTATTCTAAAATCCTAGATCAGCTTATCCAAACTTTCTTAATCATGTTACCACCTATAAGTCTTGTCAACCCTCTTTTTTAAAATTTATCATGCTATAGAGAAAATATGACATGCATATATCATCAAATAGTAGGGCATGACATAGAAAGTTGTAATGCATTAAAATTTTTAGTTCAAGATCTATTAGATGAAGATGATCTCCTTACAAAACAATTAGATCTTATTCATTCCCCTTGAGTTGCATCCACTAAAAGAAGTAATGCATCAGAATAAGTTACAAAGGAGGATGAATCCTATGATATATCCTAGTACCAATCTTTCCCTATTGATTATTTTGAAGACACAATGAATCCCCATCTATTCTAGATAGATGTAGTTCATATAGCCACACAATCCTAAGTCTAGGGTGATAAGACCCATAATTATGAAAAATCTAAAGTAATTATTTATAAAGCACCTACTTTTCACTATAAATAGTCCAACTGCACCTACCCCCAAACTTAAAGTCTCCATTTTAGGAAAGTCACAAAATAATAATGCTTAAGAAATCATATGAATATGTATTCTAAAGATAATACATCAACTAATGGTCATGATGTCTTTATATGAACTTGTATATAACTCCCCATAGCATCCTAAAGCCATGATATAGGCCTTATGGGCCACATAAATACAAGTAGATGAAACCCAACCATTTTTAACCTTTATTTCATCATTTTAGAAACCCTTATCCATAACATTTCATGATTCAGAGATACCACCCTTACAGTCAGATGATCAGGATCTTATATTGTTTATCATTTCTTAAATAGATCAAACTTAGATTAAAATATTCATGATAGATAATGGTGAAATTATAAAAATTATATATTCCCACACATTTAAAAAAATACAACTACCTGAGACAATGGTCACCTAATCACATGTCATTTTATGAGCCTATAATGATACTATTACCCCTACATCAGGAATGGTAGTACTTCACATTCAGGTAGGCACATGGGTTATTCCTAAATTATTCTACATTATTGAATGAGAATTTAAGTACATCATTATCTTAAGACATCCTTAAATATGTGCTATGCACTATGTTCCCTCTACATTTCATCTTTGCATTAAATTTGAGCATGAGGTCAAAATCCACAATGTCCCAGTTGACCCCAATCCCCTTAAAAATTGAAACATTACCTTTCAACCCAATGAGGTCCTAATTCCATTGAAAAATGCTACCCCATTCTCATCTAATGAAGCATCCAATAACACAATAATCCCTACATCTAAATTTGGTAAGGAATCCATTGATTCTGCCTTCTAACATTTTTTAATCAAAGGGTACTAGTTACTGACAATTAATACCCTCCCCACTCCATAAGAATATGGATACCCAAACAAACAACCAAATTATTATCTAAATCTAGGGTAAAGTTTTCCTTTTGGTCTACAATTATTTTTCACCCATTTGATCTATGGGGGATTGGACTAGCCTTCTTTAGCCCCTTCTAAACAAACTCATGATAAGTCATTTACATCTAATTTTTCATTCTTGGATAAACCCTATTGCATAGAGATGTATCTACAAAGGTGTGTTTGGAAAGGTTTCAGTATGAGACATTAGGAATAGGGACTAAACAAGGTTATATTGGGGGATTTTATAAAACCCCATGAGAAATATGTTTTTGGCTTTAAAAAAAATCCTAGACCCTCCATGAATCTTACACTTCCCCCATCCTTGAAGAGGATATACCATCCTCACCATCTGACACTCCTTCCTCATCTAAAAATATTATATCCATTCCACCTTTTTTTTTTTAAGTAATCATAATTTTAGTAGAGCCTCTCATCTATTAATGTGATGAATAAATTCAAACCATTCCTATATACTACCCACATGATAAAACAAGATTCTCCTACCATTCCTATTTTTAGTGTCAAGATGATGAGTCAATCCTAACTCATTTAGGTGTTGATAACTCCCATATATTTAAATAAATTCCATTATAAACCTCTATTATTCTAAATTAAGCCACCATTGATGTTAACATAGGGTCTTTAGAGACTCCATGTATTGTTAAGGTTAGTAAATCTTTAGATTCTTAGGAATACCAAGATTTCATTGTGTTTCTAACTAAACATAGTGAGGCATTTGATTGGTCCTATAATGACATGCTTGGTATCTATCTTTCCATCATCATCCATAACATTGTTACATTTCTTGATGTACCTATCAAGAAAAATCTAAGGAAAATGCATCCTCATATTGCACTCTTGGTTAAAAAAGACTTACAATACCTCCTATCTATTAAATTTATCCAACCTATCAATTAACCTCAATGGGTATCTAACATAATCTATGTAATGAAACATATAGAGGGACTTTGATTTTGTACCAAAATTTGAGTCCTCAATCTTTCTTATCTAAAGGATGACTTCCCTCTCCCTAATATTAACTAGTTAGTGGACCTAACCACTAGACATGGAATGTTGTCATTAATGGATGTTTTTTCTAGATATAATAAAATCCTTATCACACCATAAGACCAATATAAAACCTCATTTATTACTCTTTAGGAGATATTTTGATATCATGGCATGTCTTTCAGCCTAGAAAATGCATGAGCCACCTATCAAAGAGCCATGACCTATATTTTTCATAATATTATCTCTGATATTATGGAGGATTATGTGGATGACTTCCTTGATAAATTAAACATATGAAAGATTTCCTTTCCATCCTAAAAGGTTATTTTTGACTACTTAATCCAATTTTGCATCTGTCTAAACTATAAGAAATACATTTTTTGAGTATTGATAGGCAAGCTCCTAGGCTTTATTGTCTCCATCCATGAGATAAAATTATATCCTACCAAAATCAAAGCCATCTTATAAATTTTTCCTCCATCCAATCTAAAATAGCTCCATAGTTTTCAAGGTAAACTATAATCTATCCATCATTTTATCTCCCAATTATCCAATCATTATCAACCTTTCCATCACATTTTAAGGAAGGATATTAATTTTAAGTGGGACTCTAGTTGTCAAGATGGTTTTGAAGATCTTAAGAATTATCTTCTCTCACTACCAATTTTTACCGCTCTGAAAGAAGGATAGTCATTCTGACTATATATTTATGATACTAACCATACCCTTGGAGCTATGTTGGCCAATCATTATGAGTAACATAAATAACAAGCCATGTATAACATTAGTTTTATACTTGTTGAATATGAGACATGTTATTATCATACTAATTTTTTTTACCTAACTCTAGTTTCATTACTACTAAGTTACAAAATTATCTCCTCAAATCATAAAACCTATGTTGTCATGAACACTGATCCCCTAAAATTTATGCACTCTAAGCCTTATCAAAATTATTGAACGGCCAAGTGGCTTATGATTTTGGTGTAATTTGATCTATATTTTATCCATCAAAAATTAGTTAAAGGTAAAATCATTTTTGATCAACTTATTAAGGTCCCTCTTTATAATAATCAATTGATTAATTATGAATTCCCTAATGAATCTATAGCCTCCATGTCTCAAACAAATCCATAATATCAAATTACCCTTTTCTTTGATGTATCCAAATGTGAACATGGTGGGGGAGATATAATTATCCTAATTCCTCATAGGGGGATACCTATCCCTCTATCCTTTAAAATTGATTTTGACTGCACTAGTAATATGGAAGAGCATGAGGCTTTGATCATAGGTCTCCAAACTACCTTAGCTTTGGGTATTAAATTTTTTTATATCTATGGTGATTCATAGCTTTTGGTTAACCAAATAAAAGGCATCTATTAGTGTAATAATGATACTCTTTAGAAGTATAAGACATTAGCTGATCAGTTGTTAGCCACCTTTGAGCATTATGCTATCCAAGCCACCCCTCAATCAACTAAAAAATTCATAAATACTATGGCCTCTTTTATCCCATCCTCATCAAAAGATTCTAATTTTTTTATCCTTATTCATAGGATTAATCAACCTTATTTTACCAAAATTGACCCCCCATCCATCCACAGTGTGGAGGAGAATCCATCAGATGTCTAGTAATCATATATATTTGATTATCTATCCAGGGGGATTACTCCTCTAGATCTATCTAGAAATTATAAATGAGGATTTTAGCATCATGTTACCAATTTTACCATATTAGGGGCATTTTTTATAATCATGGTTTTTATGGAATTCTTCTACATTGTCTCCAAAATCATGAATCTACTCTCACTATCAAATAAGCTCAAGGTGGGTCATACGGAGGACACTTTAATGGATGTGCCATCACTAAATGAATCTTATGATTGGGTTATTATTAGCCCACTTTAAATCCAAATTATTGTGAGTATGTTAAGAAGAGAATCAAGTGTCACCAACATTATAACTTATCCCATGTCCCTAGCTAAGCCTTTCGGGTAGCGCATGGCTTTTGGACTTTCTCCTAGTGGGAGCTTGATCTTATAAGTCAAATCAATTCTAAATCATCCCAAAATCATAGATTTATTATCATTTCCATTGATTATTTTTCTAAGTGGGTAAAATATATCCCCCTTATCTCAACTAAAATAGATAAAATCATTGAATTCATTACTCAACATATCATTTGTCACTTTGACATCCCTCATAAGATCATCACAAACAATGGAAAATATTTTAAGAATAAAAAGGTTCAAGAGCTCTATGATTATTTTAGCATTAAGCTCAAATTTTCCTCACCTTACTATCCTTAAGATAATGGATAGGCTAAGGCATCTAACAAAATTCTAGTTAAAATCCTAACCAAAGTCATTAATGAAGTAGGCAAGAACTAGAATCTACACACTCCGTATGCCTTATGGGCTTATCAGACTAAAATTTGAACCCCTACTAGAGTTACACCTTTTTCCCTAGTCTATAGTACTAAATTTGTACTTCCTCTTGAAGTTTATATTCCTTCACTTTGCATATCCCTAAAATATATCATTTTTGAGTATGCCTTTCGTCAAGAAATATTAGCCCAACTTGAACTATTAGATGAGCATCACTCGACTTCCCTTAACCATATACATGTATATCAAGTAAAAATTAAACATGCCTATAATAAAAATGTAAAGTAATGTGAATTTAACATTGGTGACCTTGTTTTAAAAGAGAATCAACATGTAACTAATATGGAAAAAATCAAAAGAGGAAAATTCACTCCAAATTGGCTCAGACCATATATCATCACCCATAAGTATAGATTTAGGGCATATCACTTGTCCTCTTTTGATGGAAAATTGTATCACAATCCATTTAATACAATGCATTTGCATCATTTATACTATTAATAAATCTTAATTACCTTTGGTTTACCTAGTTTAGTCTCTAGGTTTCATATCCCCATTACTCTTATACCAAATAATGATATATAGAGACATGTGGTTATCCGATAGTATTACCTATTATTAACTTTAAATATGAATACCTTAGTTCTATTCATAACATGATTTTATTGGATAAGATTAACCTATAATGGGAAGGATCTCCAAATCATTATTCCCTAAAATCCTTCCCTATCATTAAATTCATCTTGAGAATAAGTTTTTTTATCTTGTATATCAAATATTTGGGAAATTATCCTAGGATACCTAAGGCCAATACATAAAATATAAATAGAACTAGGATCAAAATCAAAATAAAATCATCTCTAAAATCAAAATAAAAGAAATATTAATATATTTTTCCCTCAAAGGACAACTATGTAAATCCATAAAATCCATAAAACTATACAAAATATCAAAAGCATAGACTACTCCCTTAAAAGATAGTTGTTTCAAAAAAATCATATCTTAAAATATAGACCACTCCCTCAAAGGATGGCTATCATTTATATAGTATCCCTAAAAATCTTCCCGCATCAATCACATTTCTTTAATTTAGTAAACTTCCCACATTGATAATTCTACATGGATTGGCACTCAAGGATTCTAGGTTAACCCTTAGTTATAGTTATGTAAGATAAAAACATCTTATTCTTATAACCCATTTTTTTTTTATCACAACATAAAAGCAAATCAATAAGAGCCTAAACTTAGTTGACCTAAAGTTGTTAGGATTGTTATTAGTAGTGGGTTAAGGATGCATGTGCATCACTTTTAAGTGGTTTTATATTACGTCATGGTACGAGCCAATAAATGAACATTAAGCCTTTTATGAATTAATTACATAACTATCCACATATATTAACAATTATTTGAATAGGAAAATTAGTAAGTTATAATTTGTATCCATCAAACTCATAATCCATAAACATTAAATCATAATCCATAAACATTACTTATCATCTATCGACATAAATCCAAATCATAATTTAAAACATTTTAAATCCATAATCCATACATAATATTTATAAATCCATAATTATATAATCAAATATACATCCATAATCTAGAACTAAATCTAGAACAATCCATAATCCATATAAGTCATATCTATTTTAATCATAAAACATTAATCTATAAATCAAAATCACAATCCATATCCATAATCCATAATAAATAGTAATATAAGTATGATCCATAAAACATTTCATAAAATTTAATACATAATCATCTAATTAAATCACATAATCATCTAACTAAATCACATAAAAATTCATATTCATAGTAATCTAGTCTAATTCATAACATTAAAACCATCACATGTAAAAACCCATAATCTAATCATCCATCACATAATCCATAATTTATCCATTATCTATAACAATCTATAACTCTAAATCTATAGTACATCACATCATATAATCCATAAACAATATAATCATCCATTGCATAATCCATTATCTATCCATAATCAATAACAATCCATAACTCTATATCTATAATCCATAAAAAAATGTAAGCATCCATAACATAATCCATAAACTATGAAATCCATGACATCCATAAAGCATAATCATCCATATATCCATCAATAATAACAAAATCCATAAAACATTATATATATATATATAAAAATATAAAATCAACATACATCAAGATGTCTATATATATGTACATATATCTTTGGCCAAGCATAAGTGCATATATATACATGTAGATATACTAAGTTAGCTCTAATCTACTCAGATCAATACTTAGTAGGTATCCACTCTCATTTCTAGCCCCATCTCTATCCATATCTCTCCTCCATGTGACACTCCCCATACTAACTGAGTCTGTGTGTGTGTGCTTAGAAGATTTGCCATATCTTACTACATAGTTCACATATCATGGAGTCTCTAGAAGCTACTCTAAAATAATCCACTTATAATATCTCAGCTTTGTTGCTACCTCCTTGTATCAATCCATGTTGACAGTCCCCACTAGTCTCATACTATGCCTTGTCACCTCTCCAATCACCTATACTAAGGAATCTCTCTCCTTTTCCCTCCTCTTTAGGGCCTCTAAATCCACCCTATACCTATCCCACTCTTCCACCACCATGTTGTGACTCAGCTATAATCAGTCAAACCCCACTTGCAAAGTATTTAGCTAGATTTGCACTGTATCCCACTCTATTTGCACAATAGTCAACAACCCTTGTACCACAACTAGTTGTCCCTATAAAAATATACATTGTTCCCTTAGTATATCTTTCTATATGATTAGCTCCCCTATATATATATCCTCTTCCTCTATCTCCTCCTCTCTACTCCCATCTGCTCCCCCAATTGGCTCATCCCCCATCTCATCAAATGTATCCTCCTCTATCTCCTTAGAATCCACCTCCTCCATCTCATCATCCCCTCCTCCTTATCATGACCACACCACCCTATCTTGTCATTCTACCCACTATTAAACCTAATAATCTATACATATAGGAGTGCACCCTACATCCTCTATGTTCTCCCCTAGTGGTACCTACTCCTCTACTAAGATGTCTCCCGTTATTGGTCTAATCATATCCTGCTCTATCTCATCCCACCTATATATATGGGGCCTATGGTATATCGTAAACCAATCCTAACTATTTTTTTTCTTAACCAAAATGGATGTACTCTTAGTAATCTCTCCTCCTCCCTATAACCCACTACTCCCTTCATACCCATACTAATGCTACCTCCACCCTAGGCCACTCAATAAATCATAGATAAGGCCTTCAAATGATGTTTTTAGCCCTCAACCCATCAAAATCTCCCCTTTAGTAATCCAAATCAATAAAAAATCCATCTATAAATCCCCACAATAGATCAGTGTTCCACTATAGGAAGGCCACATTGTAGTCTATCTCATACCATTATATCCATGAGGTACCAATGGGCCACACTATTTGAATGTGCTCATAGACCCACCACTGTAGTATAAAAATAACATCTAAATCATACCATATTTGGGTCCTCTAACTATAGATTTCATTGTAAATATGCACCAGTAAGGTGGATACCCATGAAAAAATGGTGTAGTGCTCCAACATGTACACAAAAAATCTAATCAATCTCCATGGAAATATCCCTCCCCTTAAGTCTAGGAGTGCCTAACATGAGATTACCAATATCATCATCACACCTCTACCCATTATGTCATCTATGTAAAGAGGATCAAAAGTGAATCCCTTGGTAACAAAATAGATCCCCTCTACATCATCATCATATAAGCACCTCAAATCCATGCCTCACTCCTGATCATCTATTTGTATTATCAATTCTCCCTGTACTAGAAATTGCAATATCTAGTAGATGTCCTCCTTGATAATAGTCATCTCACTAGTAGGTAGCTAGAAGGTCTTGGTAGTGACATCCCACCTCTACACCAAAGCTATCAATAATCCCATGTCTTGATAGATGTGTCAATAGTGATGTACCCCTCCCAATCTTATGGCATCTATCTGAGCCCAATCATCATTGCTTAGCTGAACTCGTAGTCCCTCTAGTAGTGGTGGGACTTGATCCTACATCTGTAATATCCCTCATGCCTATAATCTAATATCCATTATAATATTATAAATATGCTAAACTATGGAACTTATCCTCAAACCCTATCCCTATTCTAAGTCCTTATTTGCTATGAATTAAAATTGATGCCATTATCCATCGATCAGCACCATTTTATTGAAACAACATTCATTCTATATCAATTATTGCCAATTTACTAGGGAATTATATGTAATTCCATAACACCATACCCCCATAATCTAACCTATCCCTACCTCCCAAAAATTCTTAAAAACCCTAAAAATCTTTAAAATTTCAAAAAACTCAAAATAATAATAAAATAATCGACCTACCTCATCTTATGTGTCATCATCATGATCTACTACCACTAGCTACCATCTCATTTCATCAAACTTACATCATTTGAGCTCTCAAGAATCATTTGAGTTTCTCAAAATATAAAAGTAGCCCTTTGACTTACTTATATACCTAACTTTAGATTGGTACTGATCTATTTTAGATCAATGTCATTTATTTGGATCATTATTGATTCATTCTAGATCGGTGTTGATTGGCCCATTTTTACACTACTTATACTCTCATGTACATTTAATCATACTCCTAAGCTTTATCCTAGTTACTTGACACATCTACCCTATTATTTGACCTATACCATTTTATGTTTGTGTATTTTGAACCCTTAATAGTCCCATAACCTATATAAGACATGTATTTTTTGGGTAATTCCCCTTAGTGGGTCCTAAGAGTACATTATCCCTTAATAATAGTTATTTATATGTAACACACAGACGTATATCACACTATATGCTTTGGTCAGCCAACCCTATCACTTGTTCTCTTATTTAGCCATTGTTAAGCCCACCTATTCATAATTATGGCATCTGATTATAAGATTTACCTTGGGGAATTTCTACTTGTATTATCTTCCATCCTACTAGTGTAAAACATATGCTTCATGTTATGTATCCATGTTTATTAGATATTATCTATTATTTATCCATCCAATCCATTTTTACATTTATCAAACCTATTTCCAACTCCTTATCCTCCACCATATCTTAATTTGAGGGGGTATCCCTCCTCATATAAACCTAGGGTAGTGGACCTTTCATAGTTTTTATCTCATGACACGTATTCCATACCACTCCATAAAAAGGGGAAAATGTAGACACTATAATTTTGTACCCCTAGGGATGATTAGTCAAGTGTTATAGGTATTATTTATTTAAATTCCTTAAATAAACCCTATCCTACGGTTTAGATTATTTACCATTTACTAGCTTGATAAATAGCTTTTTACTCTGACCTCTTTACCCCTCTCAACCTCCTAATCCATTTATAAACTAAGAATATACCACTGTAACCATTTTATCCCTATATTGAGTCATTACAAATGAATCCACTTATTTCTAATCTATTCTCACATGTAGTTAAAACAAAGGCCCTATTTTGGATGAATTGATAGTAATTCGCCTATGATCAGCACTAATTCTCTAGATTGACATCGATCCATAAATATGTAGCCTGCCTTTGCATTTCAAACCAAAAAATTTAGAGCCTCAAATCACTATTAGAATTATTGGATATTTTGGTGATTTTCCTAATGATACTCTATTGGATTTTCATTATATTCAACCATATCCTTTGTGTAACTCAAGCTGTTGCCTAAGCTTGTGGAAGATTTTCATTCTACTCACAAGCCATTCAAAGCTAAGTATCATATTTTATTTTATCATTATCTTTCAATTAGTATTCATTTATCTATCCATTTAATTAATAAAATACTATTATCACCCCTCTACATTCATTTGTCAACTTGTTATCAAATTTGTCTTGTTCTTCTCTCTATTTTATTAAACTCAGCCATAAGAGAGAATTGACATTGTTTCATTCTAAATCAGCACAAATTCTATTAATCAACATTGATATTATTAGGATAGACATTGATAAATTATGTTTAATACATAGGATATAAGACCATATCGTAGTCCTCTATATGTAATCCTTTTATAGATTACTATTTCTTAAACATGGCCTTTTAGTTGTAGATACTCTACCTAGTTTAGTTCATGATGTAACTAGCATCATTGATCTCCCCATAGTTTTTCAACCTTTATTTCCATATTAGACTGATATAACATTTGATATATACCTATTTGTCATCATTTTTTCACTCTCTCATGAAGCCACTAAAGAATCATTAGCTATTATTCAAGGTGATGTAAATTTTGCTTCTACTTATTAGGAGTATTTCATTTACAATGCTAAATAAATTGAAGAAGAAAATATTAATTAACATTGTTATCACAAAATTTATCTATTTGTAAGTTCTTATGTTTTTTATTCATTTAATTTTATAAATAGTTGACTAACATCCTTCTAAGGAAGTGTACCACTTCCTAGAATTGGTCATTGATTATTTAGTCCATCCATCTCTTTTATTAATCTATTTTTGTCAAATTTATTCACATGTGTAGGTTAGTCTTCCCAGCCAAAAAGGATCTCTCACTATCACTAGATTCAAGTGGTGCATAATGTCTTCTGATCCATAGGTATTCAACATAAACCCTATTTTATTTCAAGTTTTTAGTAATTAATATTTAATTTAAAGTATAATGAAAAAAATACTTAAACACTATGTTATAAGATTCAAATATGTTTTTTTATTATTTAAATTATATCCCTTTATATTTAGAAATACAATTTATTTTTAACAAGGGTCTTATTTATCCAATTAGATAAATAACATTACATAAACCCTTTATTTCTTTTAATTTATTAAATTGTGATATGTATAGGTATGTATTTTCATCTACAAACAACCATGATACCAATATTTCAAAGAAGGAGAAGGACCCTCAAGCCAAAAAAATTCAAAATATTCTATGCCAACAAGATATAAAAATTATATAATTTATAGGTGGTGCTTAATTTTGGAATAACCATGTTTATTCCACATAAATAAAAACCACTTACAATGTAAGATGGTTATAACAACTTGGATTTGATCTAAAATACTTACAACATAAATGAATTTGGAAAGATTATTTGGGAAAGATAATGATACCAATTGACTTTGGTCCTAAATTCATTCAAATAGTGGATTATTTATGCTATAAATATCTTAATTTGCATTCATAGTAGTAACCCTTTGGCTATACCAAATGGGGCCAAAAATTGACTAAAATCAATAGGCATCTCCTTTTTTCATGAGGATAAATTGATACATATTCCACATGATGGTAATCACCCTTATACTTTATCAATAAATTTTGAGTAAAAATCCATGCATAATTTTCACATATCCAAGCATGAGCCAAACAATGAAAATGATCAAATTAGGGTTGAACAAATCAAATATTCCAAAAAAAAATACCAAAAAATAAAAAATACAAAAATATTTTTAGATTTTACATGTTCTATTATCTCTTTGGCATATATGTTGTTAGTTATATGTTGGTATATATAATATAATCTATTTATATATACACATATATTGCACATATATTCTTAGTGTGATACATGCATACTCATGCACATGATCTATGCACTTTTGGATGTTGAGCCTTCCTTCACTTATGTCATTTGGGCATTAGGGGTATCCATGTATTTGGTCATGATACATCTAGGTTATATCCTTATATGATCCTTTTCCATTCTCATGTTTTAGATTATATACTTATGCATGCATTTATCCATGCTTACTTCTTTCATATTTTACTAAATATGCTATGTACTTAACATTTTTTTGGATAACACATATATTCAATGTCTAGTATGGCATGTTTCTATTGTTTAATAATGTTCCATGATTTCTACTTATGAACTTCCTTGAGTATCTTGTCTTCTATTATACTTCTAGTTTGAGCATTTAAATATGCTCTATTGTTTTTGGCCTTCGTGCCTATGTTTTTTGATTGTGACATTTTCATATGTCATAGTTTATTGTATGTTGACATTTAAATATGTCATTTATTAATTTATGAAAATTTTACTAAGTCACATCCCTTTTATTATGAAGCATTTAAACATGCCTCTTGTTTGAGGTATCCTTGTACTATTATCTTTTGATTTAATTTTGAGTTCTCTTATGTGTGTGATTGATTTCTTGTTGATATTCTATTATTAATATGTAGATGATACCATGATTCACATAATGCATCTTAGGACTTGATGTGATCACATACTATGGACTTCATTTTTATATCTACCTAGACATGTTAATCCTATATTTTAAAATATACATTCAAATATTATGAAGTTACCTTGTATTTTTTAGGTAAGTGACTACCAATTTCTACTTTCCCTCACCTTAAAAAGGGAGCATATTAGTAGGGGAATGTCATAAAGCATGGATTTCACATTTTCATAGTTTTTATATTTTATTGGGAGGGGGGGTGCCAAAAAGGCATGGCTTCCACACTTATTATTTCAAAGTATAGTGGGGGCATGTTATGGAAACATATTCTCCACACTTATACTATCTCTTAGTTTAAGATTATAATAGAGGCATGTCATGGAAACATGTCTTCCACACTTGAAAATTTTCAAAATTGGCCAAGTTACACATTTATATGATTTAGAGACACAAAATTAGTAGTATTATATATATATTGGTACTATTTTTATACATAGGTTTTAGTTTGAGACATAAATGAGGTACATATGCTCTACAAAATATCACCTTAAATTTCAAAATCAAATTAGCTCTCATATTTAAAATACTTATACAAAATTTAGCCCACCCTAAGATGGAATTTTATGGACTATTATTGAGACAATATACTATAGTAGTTAGTTCATTATTAGTAAGGTTGAGGTGATTACTCACTCAATCTTACCAATTTTATGGGATGGAGTGATCAAATCATCCATCCATACTATATTTAGAGTGTGAGATTACTTGGATCACTTAAGCTCACCATTTTATAAATATGATTAGGTTTCATGATTGAGATAATATCAACTGTCATGTGAAAACTCATCTTGTCTCCAAGGTTGGGGGAAATTTGCCTTCCAATATTTTTATATATTTGCACTTGTAAGTTTTACCATTGTCCTAATCTCAGATTCCAATATTTACAATAAATCATATATTCAAATCAATTTTCTAGAAGGTAACATAGTTGCATCAATATATATGTATAATCCTAACCTTACTCTCTTTACTTTCAAGTATTTCAATTTTAGATTATATGCACTAATTATATACTATAACATGCTCTAGGTTGCATGTTAGTCACCATCAAGGCACTCAAGTGGGACTCATGTACACACCCAAATATGCATTCCTTTACCTTTAAACTAGTAATTTGATTACTATATTAAAGAGGGGAATTTAGACACTAAATATGAATTATATAACACCTCAGTCTTATATACTTGGAACGTATTTATCATGGTTGTGCCATTAAGTTACTAATACCTTCCTACTACTAAAAGGCTCATATCCACTATCTCCTATGCTTATTGCTTATCTCTTAGTTTGATCATATGTTATTTTGATGACCAATCCTTCTATACTACATGAATTTTTATAAATTTTATTATTATAATCCTTTATAAATTTTGGACCTATACCTATTTCCATCTTCCTATACACTTGTGTCTCATTTCAATGCCTACGTCAATGTTAGTGTCATGTGCCAAACTAAGTATCCAGTTCCCTAAAGTCATCAAATTTTAAAATTAAAATTATCTTGTAGTCATATAAAATGTCACTTGAGTGCCAATAGTGTTACTTGAGACCACTCATCCCTAGCTTAGACCTAGACCTATATTAGGGCCTATTTGGACATTTATCCAACTTTTATGTAGGTTTTACACATCCTTAAACATCTCAAAATTAGTTTCATCCCATCATTCATCTAGGCCTCTAGTGCCTCAAGTTATACCACATAGACATTAGTGTCATAATTAAACACTAGTGTCACAATGCTAGTTTCTTAGTTGGGTATTGTTATCACATAGATTTTTCACAAATTATTGATGTCATAGCTCATTATGTGAAAATATAATGATATAATGGGATCAAGTAAAAGATGTAGGACCTTGGCTAATTGAGGGGAAACTATGGATAAGGCCAACTTCTTTTCACTAAATATAGTGTAACTGATAAATTACTAGTTTATATAAATTATGTTTCTTTTGTGATCTTGCTCATAAACTAGGGTTTGACTAGGAAAAGAGTTTTGAGAATGAAATTGTAAAACTAAAAATGTTTATTGTAATAAATATTTTATAGTGGATTTTAATTATTAATTTAATGAACACAATATAATGGAAAATATATTCAAATTTATAGGATTGCAAACTCATGCAAATGATAAATCCAAGGAAATATTTGGTATTTTTCATAAAAGGGACAAGATTATTTTATTTTTAATAAAAAAATCTTCCAAAGGGTAGAAAATACCACAAATGAAAATTTGTGACTAAAATAAGAATTAGAACATCCAAAAATATTCAAATAACCTTGTATACATAAAGACTTCTTAGATAAGAAAGGAAAATCAATAATTTATTCTCATTCTCTAGGTTACAACATGTACAAGAGTTATTCAAAATGCAAAATAATATTTCTAGCAGAAAAATGATAGATGGGAAATCCCATACTACCCATATTAATACAAAATATATAATAAATGAGATGTAGCTAACAATGAAATCCAATACCTAGTAGAATAATGTAAAAATCTGGAAGATCCATGAAAAGAGACATGATCTAAAATTGTTATGGTGTCCATGGTGTGGTGAAAAAGTTATAACGAACACATGTAAAGAGCTAGGCATGATCTTTAGTTGGTGGAGTTGAGGAAGGAACTTAGAAATCTTCATGTAATGCCTTCTTTCTTCTCCAGTTAGCTACAAATTTATCTTCATATAATGGGGGGCACCAAAGTGAAACTCAATATTTTGAACAAAATATAAATAAAAATAACTTAAGTTACTTTTTTTCAAAACCCTAATTTGTAATTTTCAATTAAGACTTTTATAACTTTCAAGTCATACCACTTTGTCAAAACTAGAATTGCATTTTATAATATGTACTTTTAAAATTTAAGAAATTAAAAGCTTGTCAAAATGATAAGTGAAATTTACAAGTCTGATTTTTACAACTTTCAACCTATCAAAATAGAAAGTGTGAAATACACATGGCTCTTTCTCAAAAAAGTGTTGTCAAAAGATAGTTGTAATTTAAAAGTTATGTTTTTGCAACTTTACAATATTTTTACAATAATTAAAATACAATATACAAGAATTATTTTAATGAAAATAATTAATCTATTTCCAACACTTCTTCTAACTCTTTATCCTTTTCAACCGGTAATTTTTGAACATATACATCAAAAGCCTTGAATATCTCTAGGATTATATCCTCATCAGGGCCAAAAAAATAAAGGTTATCTATATTACAATTTATTACTATATCAAAGAGTTCCCTTCTCAAAGCTATATATTATTGAGCCTCTTTTACCATTTGATCCAATTTAGTATGGTACTTAATGAAATGTTAGATAGAGCTCAATGTGAAGACTGTATCCCTTGTAGATTTTTTTTATCACTTCTTTAAATTTATTCTAAACTTCCTATACTGAAAGGATCTACTCTTGATAATTTATTGGTCAACATTATAATTTATTCAAAAATTCTTCAATGTCATATAACATGTTGGTAGCCTTGTCATGTGCAACTTTAGCCTTATGGGCAATATTTGTAAGAATCTTTATTCTGAATTGTGCTTCTCTATCTAACTCCTCTTGCTCTCCATCATTTTTAGTATATTTTATATAAGGAGGATGTCCATATCATTCAAGTCCATAGATGTCAATTTTGGATAGAAAATATTCATTTTTTTAATCTCTCCCTCATACTTTTTGATCTATTTTCTGAGGGTGACCATTCTCTTCCTCAGAACTACATAATGATCCATTATCATATCAATAAATTTATTGCCTTTTGAAATGAACTCTTCTACCCATTATTTAGTGACCCTTTCCATGCTACCGATTTCTATTACTTTATCAAGTGTTTCTTGATCTATGACATAAGTGATGGGTTGTGCTAATTTGGGTTGTGTTGGTTGTAGAGTGGGCTCGATGAATTTATTTAATGTAGTAATTAGTTATACAACCTTGTTTTTTAGTTCATCCTCAATGACCTTGTCACTATCCCTTTTCTCAAAGAGAGAGCTAATATTGGATTGAACATCACCTTTCAACCCTTCTCTCATAGGACATCCAAGGTGAAATTTTTATACTTGATAGTCCCCCACCATTATATCTTATTTATATTTGTCTATTGGGGGGAATATAATCTCTACATACCTTTCCCCTATTGATTTATACAATATCCTTAAAATTGTCTATGGAGTAGTCTTGAATTTCTTGTGTGTATCTAAAAGACCAAAATCCAATGTATTTAGGGACACCATCTTTTTGTGTTTCTTCCCCAATGTCTATGCTAACCATCTAGGGGTAGCATATTATTATGCTAACATTGTCACATGAGAATCTGTAGTTGAAGATGTTGCACTGGTAGGCATGGTGATAAGTGGTGTATCCCATACTGATACTTTTGTTGATTGATCATTAGATGTATGTGTAATTTCTTCTCCATTTGTGGGATAAAGGTCCATATTTGCATCAAGGACTTGTTATTTCCATATCTCTACTATAGGGTTTGGGTTACTATGGAAGTGGAAGAGGTGAGGGCAATGGAAATGGATGTGTCTAATGGGGGTGTGGGATATGGAAGTGATACCAATAGAGGAGTAGACACAAGGAGTTGAAACTTAGGGATTGGTAAAAGTGTGGAGTCTAAAGCCTTAAATGAATCAATTAAATTGGTCAGGACACTCAGGGGTGATAAGCTAATAAATATGAAAGGGGATGAAGATGAAGTAGTAGTTATCCCATGAGTTGGGATGGCTAAAAATATTGAATTTAAAATAACTAAATTTATAGCTAGATACTATGATGTACTATTGGTGATTAATGGGGATGTAATGGAAGGGATTGTAAATGAAATAGAAAGAACTA
Source organism: Torreya grandis (assembly GCA_037957365.1). Classification (NCBI taxonomy): domain Eukaryota; kingdom Viridiplantae; phylum Streptophyta; class Pinopsida; order Cupressales; family Taxaceae; genus Torreya; species Torreya grandis. Next base: position 1,280,330 of record JARHVA010001669.1, on the reverse strand, counting down.
TGGAAGGAGGGAGTGAAATTATTGGAAAAGGAAGTGGAATGGAAACTTGAGTATCCAATGAATGGGAGACCTAAGTATCCAATTGACTTGATTTAACTTTTGTAAATGGACTTATTATCATAGGTAAATTGGTGGGAATGAAGGGTGGATTTACTTGAGGTGAAGGAGGAGTGGAGACAAGAGGAGGATGTGTTGGAGATATGGGAACAATAGAGATAATTAGGAAATGTATTATATAGATGGGAATGGTAACTATGAGTAAGATGGGGGTTAAAGCTATAGATGCTTCAACTACAGCCATATATTTAGATGAAATGACTATGGGTTGATTTGTTACTACTCCTTGTTTATTTTATTATCCCTTATCAAGCTTTGATTACTTATTTGTTTTATGGGATATCACTAGCCTATCTAGTTGCTTTACTACTACTATACCATTAGGACCCTCTACTAATGGTGTAACTCCTTGTTCCTTGAGTTTTAGTAGTTTTTCATTAATACTCACTATCTCTTTGGTCACTTATACCCTTTTATTCCTAATCTGTTTGAGTGTTTTATTGATCATGAGGGCATTTATATCTATTAGAGAGAAAAAATTAGGAATAAACCACCTTAATATTGGAAGGGGTTGCAATTATATATTATTATCATGGTAGACCTTGTCTACTGGTACTCATCATCCACCAAGGCCTTAGGGACTGGTTCTAAGTTAAATCCTTTGCCCTGATCCAAGGTCATTCAAGATTAGTCCCTTAATCTGACTTCCTCTTCATCATCCAAATCTTCTTAGTAATCTTGAAAGTAGGGGACATTGGAATATGTGGATATTCCCAATGTGCTAGTGATGTTTCCATGAATGTCATAAAATGGTCTCACCTTCAAAGCCTTTAGGGTCATCTAGGTCATTTATGCATCTACACACTTGGATTTTTTTGGGGAAGGGAATGTGTATCTACCTATACTAATTTGGAAATGAATTCATGAATTATGTTTCTTGGATAATAGCTTGTGAGTTTCCAAAAGTTATCTCACTAGCTCCATCAATTCTCATTTATCACTCACATATCTTAGAAGGGTGTAAGGGAAACCACTAAATACACATACCCTAATGTAGGAATACATGAGGAACTAAATGAAATAGGAACCCCATTAGGTGATATTTATAGTGGCTATATTAGATAATATCTTTCTCTCTAGTTCTTTATTGGACATTATAATGATGCACTATATGAATACATTGTTCACTCTTATAAAGTGTTATTTACTTGCTTTAAGAGTGAGGTTAGGGTAATAGTTGAACACATTATTTTACTCACTAGCTACAAAGATGAGCCTTAGGAAATCTCTCCATTTGGTTAATATATATACTAGGTAGGAGGTCATGTATAATATCTTTGTGGTTTATACCTACATCAACTACTTGTGGAGGGAATTAATAATGAGTTATGCCCCATGGATGTATTTTTTTCTCATAGATGATCCATATATTGATACATCCAATCTTGGAATCTCTTTACATTAAGGCCAATAATGATCCTATGTAATAATATAATTATATCTCCTACCTCATCCTTGAAATAAATACATCTTTAGGGATCTTTAGCCACTGCTTGTTCATCATTATCTGGCAGACAATGTTTTTGTCTTAAAATAATTTTTTAGATGATTTTGGAGTTATATCTAGATAATTCTCATATTATGGTATCACAAACATGGAACAATGAAATCTAGGTCTATATATATAATCCTTTCCCCTTTATCATTCATCACCTCTCTTTTATCAACATCATAATGTTGTGCTAGTGTAAGTACCAAATTATGGCTTTGCATAGTCAAGGGGAAAGTTGTTGCTTTGGGTAGTCCAAAGTCATAGATGCTCTAGATCTAGTCCTTATTGAATTCATCATTGATCCTAGTCTAGAAGTCACCTAGGTCAATGTGACCTAGGTTTGTGTCTATAATCTTAGTTGTGTTATATTCCATATTGAGAGTGACACCAAGTCCTTTAGACTTAAAATTCATCTCTTTCCTAAACATGGATTATCAAGAGAATGCTAAGGGAAAACCAACTACAAATTTGGTGGAATTTATATGTGATAGATGTAGGTGGAAACTCTAGTAGAAATTAGAGTTGTTTTATGTAGGTGAAACATCCATGGGAATGTGGGGCTACAGAATCTAGTTGAAATCTCTAATAGAGATTGGAGGTGAAAATTATAGGAGGAAACTCCAATAGAACTTGGAGTTATTCTAATCAATAGAAGACTTTGTGAGGTTATTTATTGTAGTTTTAAGGTTGAAATACCGTAGGAATGGGAGGTGTTAATTGTAGTTTGAAATTCCACATGGATTATGAAGGTATTTTATAATGAATATTCACCTAGATTTGGGAATACCCATTAGCATATTCATCTAGTTATGAATTGTAAACCTTGGGTTTTTAATGTGAATTTTGGGATAAAATCCTAGGTCTTAGTACACAATAAAACCTAAAAAACTTGATCTTATAAGAAAATAAATCAATAAATGATATTTTGTGACACCACCTAAAACCTTAATGATGTCTAAGAAATGAAACCCTAGAAAATAAATAAAAGCTATCAATAGAATTTGTAGGAATGAAGATAACCTAAGCAAGATCAAATGCATAAAATGATATCTTTAAAAACATATACTATTCAAGGAATATTATGTAGGTTATAAATGTCATTGTGGCATGATCTACGAAGCATGGTTTGATGTTATGGCTTGAGGCCATGGCTTGTAGGGTTGAAGGTGGGTTTGAAATTTAAGGTGTAGAGCTTCAATTGTGATTATTAAGTTTAAATAGTAATTTAAAAAAGATACCTAATTTCATTATATAGACCCCCTAAAATAAATGCATTAATGGTAGTGGTTCTCTAGGATTTAGAGTCTACAAGTAACTTCATAATTTTGAAATTTGCTAATTATACATTGACCTCTAGATTCTAAGGGCTAGGCTAGGTTGACTAATTGAAAATGGGAAGGCAAAACTTGAGAGATAATTTAAAATTTTAATCTAGAGTGGGAAGAAAAACTTGGATTGTAATTTGCAATTTGTAAAATTGAAAATTGCTTCCCAAGTTCTAGTTTTTAGTTGGAGTGTTATGCAGGAAGTAGAACTCCACTTGTAATTTGTAATTTTGCAAATTGCAAATTGTAGTCTAAGTTCTAATTTCAATTGGCTACTTTGTTTGTGGGAAATGAAAATTTACTTATAGTTTACAATTTTTCAAATTGAAAATTTTGAGTATGGTTTCAATTTTCATCAACTAATCTATTATAGAAAGCAAAGGTCTAGCTTTAATTTGTAATTTTACAAATTGAAAATTACAATCAGATCTTTGGTTTTTGATAGTTAGTGTATTTCAAGATCTAGAGTCTAGGAAGTAATTTTTAATTTTGTAAATTGTAAATTGTAGTACAATCTTTAGATTCTATAAGATTATGAAAATGGGTGCTTTGGGTTAATTTAAGGCATTTTCCCAAAAAATTAAGTGGTCTCCATTAAAAAATTTGAAATTTTAATATTTTTGGTACAAAAATATCAACATTTTTAGCAACCTCTATGGGATGATTACCTAATAATCAATTTCTTTCCATTAGCCTTCTAGTTCATTAGGCATAGAGTCAATTTAAGCTTAACACACATTTAATGGTGAAGAAAATAATTGGGATTTGCCTAAACAAGAACAAAATAGGGAAAATTAGAACAAACTAAGGAGACAAAAACTCTGAATGAGTTGACTTTTGTGAAATCACTTATTTGGAAAACACAGCTAACCCTATTATATACATAATTTTATTTTTTAGAGTGAATTACAACCTCAAAAACAAGCTTTGAGGTATATCCCATTAATTAGGATAGGAAGTTCTGATCCATTAAGCTTGGATAGATGGAATGCATTAGCTCTTTTGCATTGAGTTATAATGTATGGACCACTCCATATTGTATCAAAATTGGTGTTCTTGTCTAGTTTATCCTTGTGTACATCCCATTTGAGAACTATGCCTTCTTCATTGAATCTCATGTCAAATGCTTTTTTATCAAAATCCATCTTTATTTGAGCCTAATTTGCTTCCAAAACTTTCATTGATTGGTTCTTAATTTCCTCTAGTTTCATGAGTTTTTCCAATCTTATTATCATTTCAGTATTGTCAATCAAATCTAATTGATGATTAAACTCTAGAGATTATAACTCAATAGACAATAGGAATCAATCTTCCATTTCATATACCAACATGAATGGAGAGTGGCCAATGTCTCTTTTAGGAGTGATCCTATCAGCCCATAATGTTGATTTCAATTTTAAGTGCCATGTCCTTTGGTTATCCTCCATTATTCTTTTGATAATTCTTATGAGGTTCTTGTTGGTTGACTTGACCAAGCCATTACCCTATGAGTAATAATTGGAAGAATTAATTATCTATACATTGTGATTTATAGCCCATTAACTCACTTGATATCCCATAAAATCTTTGGCATTATCTAAGATAATGGTGTGAGGAACACAAAACCTTGAGACTATGCCATGCATGAATTCCAAGATAGATGCCTCTATGGAATATTTTAGTGAAACTAATTCAGTCCATCTTATGAAATAGTATATTATTATGAGGATCCATTTGTGGCCTACACTAGATGGTGGATTGATCATACCAATAAAATCCAATCCCCATTGTGAAAATGGTTGGTTTGCTTGAATTGGTCTAAGAGGGAAAGCTATTAATATTTGCTTACATGTGAAATAAGAACACTTCTCATAATTCCTTACCCATTAATGGGAATTTTTGAATAATTTAGGCTAATAATATCCCCCTCTCATTATTTTTTATTGTCATGGTTCTTATAGAGAAATGTCCTCCTTATGGGCCATCATGAAATTCTTTGAGCACCTTAGGGACTTGATTATACTCGATACATATTAACATGACTAATTCATATATTTTCTAAACAATATTACATAAACAAGAACATAAATAATGGATTGTAGTCTAACATACCTTTTTTTGGACTACTAAAAGTCATATGGGTACTTGCTAGTTTCTAAGAAAATGGTCATGTCACAGATCTAGCTATTAAGAAGAGGTGGATTGGTTGGTTGAGATGAAATTTGAAAATATAATATTTTAGATACTACCTCATCAGTATTCATATCAAAATATAGTTATTCACACAATCCCTTCCCTCTTACAAGCTTTGTGATTTTGACATCCACATCATATTCTATGACCTTTGTGATCCATCTTACTTTTTTTTTTCATTTATCTCCCGACTCAGTAGGAACTATTTGACACTTTGGTGACTAACCATCAGATGAATTTTATTATTATATAGCATATGCCTAAAAATTTTGAGATATTTAATCACAACATATACTTGCTTCTCCATGAAACTATAATTTTATTCATAATCCTTCAAGGATTGACTTAAGAAAGATAATGGTTGTTCTAATTTTTATTTATTATACTGAGTTAGAATAGCTAGGATGTTGCCTTCCCATCCAAAATCATAGGGAATTAAATCCTTCTCATAGTTGGGTTTTATTAGGGTAGGATCTTGAGAAATAGCCTACTTGATGGCTTCGAATCTATCTTTTCCTTCTTATGTCTAGTTAAAAATGATACCCTTCTTGATCATTGTAGTAAGGCATTTGCCCATAAAGGCAAAATTTGAAACAAATATTCTTATGAAGTTGATTTTTCCAAAAAAAAATTGTTATCTTTTCTTATGGCTTGGTATTTCTAATGCAAATATAACACTTATTCTCTCTAGTTCTATTACAAGACCTTCCTTTGAAATAATGTGTCCTAGTAGTTTACGTTCATTAACTATGAAAACATACTTTTTTGGATTGAGGGAAACTCTAAATTCTTTTCACCTTTCAAAAAATTTCCTAAGGTGATCCAGGTGTGAATCAACATGCTTTGAGTAAATAGTGATATCATCTAGATATACTAAGATCATCTCATTTATCAAACCTCTGAAAGGCATATATATGGATCTATATAATTTTGCACCAACATTAGTCAAACTAAATGTCATATTTTTGTATGTGTACATGCCCTATTTTATGGTGAAAGTAGTCCTGAATTGGTCTAATTCTTGCACCAATATTTGGTTATACCAAGAATAACTATCTAGAAGAGAAAACCTTTTAGATCCTAATATAGCTTTCAAAATTTATTCCATAAGGGGAAAGGGATAATGATCATTTAGAGACACTTTGTTTAGATCCCTAAAATCTATATAAAGACTAATTTCACCATTCTTATTTCTTATAGGGACCAAATTAGCAGCCCAAGATGAGTGCTTGATAGGGAAGATGATGTTAGCTTCTATCGGTTTGGATAACTTACTCTTCATTAGGGGTTCTATATTTGGATTAATCAGTCTCTACTTCTATCAATAGGCTTGGTATTTGGATAAATATCTATTGTATGTTGGGCTAAGCTAGGGTCAAACCCACTTATATCATGATAACTCCAAGTGAATTTATCATTAAATTCTTAACACAACTCAATAAAATGTTTTTATTTAGAATCATTGCATACCTTTCCTATCTTTAGTGATTTCCCTTCTGAGATGAGCATTGGCTCATAGTCTTATTCATTTATCATGATGTTTTTATTTTTATATTTTAGTTGATTATTTAAATTTAAGATGTTTTCTAGAGTAACAAGACCCATAGGTAATTTGTTTGTCTTTAATTGGATGATTTGATATCCATATTGATCCTAAAGTCTTGACTAGTTCCTATTAGAGAATTCAACTTCTTCTCTTAGAAATTTGATAATTTACTGGTCACTATTAAAGACTTTCCAATTTTTCACATTATCAAGAATAGATGGCCTTACTATAAACCTTACATGCTATCTATTTTTCTTCTTTATTTATTTAGGTAGGTTATATTGGGAGCCTATCGAGGTCATATGATCAACATATTTGTTATGTTCTCTTGGTACCAGTTGAATATTAAAAATGGTAAATTCTTCTAAAAGGTCCTAAACCTTCTGGTTATAATATCTTATTAAATTATTCTTAGTTATGCTTTTTTATCTCACTTGGTAAATAATCAACTCATTATCACCAAATATTTGTAGGGATTTTATCCTTATCTAATTTTCCAATTGTAGGCCTCAAATCAAAGATTCATATTTAGTTACATTATTTGTGTAGTTGAACTAAAGTTTAAAAGAATAGAAATAACTCTCCCCTTGTGGATAATATAAGATAATACCTGCACCTACACCATTCTTACTTCTCTGACCATTGAATAAAAATTACCACATTCCTTGAATAAATTCAACTATTTTTACTAGCTTTGGGATATTTACATCATTTCATGAATGTAATATCTACCCAAACATATTTCCTATACATATTTATAAGGATCAAATTGGAGGGTTGATCCCCATTTATCAAGATGAGTGTCTATAATTTATTCTATAAGGGTTACAACTTCATGATCATACTCTTATTCCTAGTCCTATAGTGTGTAGTTTATATCTAAAGGGATAGGATTATATGGCTCAATATGGTCTTTATTGATTGTCTTAGATATTATTGTTACTCTTGTTCCATATCTTGTCCTAAGAAACATGTGATACCAATTTGTAGATAGATACCCTCCCTTTTTGTAGTGAAATCTCATGAAAGACAAATGGAAAAATAAAGGGGGAGATCAATGACTGAGATATCTTAAGAAATTGATAATCATGGACATGTGTGGATAGTGAGATTTATCCCTTTTATTTTTCCTACTCTTTGAATAGTATTCCCATCCAATTAAACCACACCCTTATTAATAGGTGTATATTATATAACAAGGGCATCAACTATTTTTTTAGGCATAATAGAATTGTTAGCCCATAAATCTACCATGCAAATATGAATGAGATGTTTCCCTACTATGAGTGAAAGATATAAAGGGGGAGGCTTACCATTTTTATCATTTTAGTTTCAATTTGAAGTTGACACAAATTAATGGTAGTATTATGTCCTCTGGCTAGAATGTTGTCTATTATTTGGAAGTTTTTCAAAGCTTCTTGTAGAAAATCTCTTTGCACTGGAATGGATAATGCTTCCCACATATTAACATTCAAATTGGTCTTCTTAATCTACTCAAAAATGATAAAAGGAATATTACTAACCTTTATTGGTGATTTTTTAGGAGCTATGTCTTATTTCATGAGATTTGGAGTTGGGACTTTTACTTTAGGTTGGCTAGTGGGCATAAAGGGTGGCCTTTGTACTAAATTGATCTTTGCCAATTCTTGTGAAACTTTAGAAGTTGTAGCTTGTTCTAACCTATGGTTTGAATACTTTTTATTTATTTTTTCTTAGAATGTATGTTTCTACCATCAGACCTCCACTATTTAATAATGCCTCCTCCTGCTAGTTTAAAAGAGTAGCCTCACCTTGAGTAGGTTTTTATGTATTTGCTTGTTAGGAAGTGGCTTCTTCTTGATATCCTTATGTATTTTATATGCCTTACACCATCAATAATTGATGAATGACACCATTAGGACAAGTACTCTAGTTATGTAGCTAATAACAAGGATAAAACCACTTATACTCTTAAGCTAGGATATTCTCAATAGGTATAAAAGCTTTAGAAGCGCCTGGTTTAGGTAGAGCACAAATGTTTGGAGGTTTTGCTTGCATATTTTGACCTTGTGGCTATGAATTGCCTTGGTATGGATACCTATTAGGTTGGTATGCTAGGCTAGATTGTTGATGAGGATTGTAGTTCTGGGGTTGGTACCTCCTCGTTACTATTAACTCATTGCCAAAACTCTTGAGTAGTGACTTAACCTCATATAAATCATTTTTAGGGGTAGGATTTAAAGTTGGTGCTATACTTATGGTTGGAATTTGAGTAATTACAAGTGGTGTAGAAGGTATATCTAGAAATAGAGGCATTAGTGGCCTTGGGGAAATTTTTCTTGATTGAATTAAACAATTTTATACCCTTATTATAATTTCATAGGAATTAAGAAGTGTGGTGGCACCCTTTGACTAAATCATAATAGTTATATCACTATTTAGGGCTCTCAAGTAATATAGGAAAGCATTATTTGGAGTTAGCTTAATCAATAGTAGAATTCTCTTTCATGTATTTTGAGAATAGACATTGAAATTTGTCATGTGCTCATGAGAAGCTCATTGAATAACAATTAACTATTCAACCAAGCAAAGTTGGTCACTCTTATCTTCAAATTGAGTACATAGTTTAGTGCCTAAGTCATCCCAAACATTCATAGATTTTGGAAGAAGACCATTGTACCATTGTAAGGATTTACCTTTGAAAGAGGAGACTAGGAGCCTGATTGTAACATTATCTTATATCATCTTGTATATTGAACAAAGATTAGTGATATCTTGTATATGTTCCATAGGAGTGGTGGAAGTTTCACTAGTAAAATATGGGAGGCTTTTTAAATCTAAGGTAGGTATATCATCATACTAGGCCAACTTGAGTGGGATGCCTCCATTGAAAGATATTAAATTTAAATTTATATCCATCATAAGATGTATGAAACTGATGGGAGTACTTGAAGGAGATGAAAATTAAATTGTAGGTTATACTCTAGGGCAAGGTAAAACTGATTTTGATCTCTTTTTAGATGGAAATGATAATTCAAAAACATTATCCCTCTTACCTTTAGTAGATGATCTTGTTTATTTTCTTGGCATACGTAAACCTTGAAATTATGAATTTGTAAGTTAGTAGAGTCACCAGGTGTTTTTAAAATTTATATAAGGACTGCCCAATGCTCACTAAGAATAGAACCAATCTCTTTGTAATTTTTGGGTCCCACTGGGCATGCCAAAAACTATTATCACATAAATTTTACACCCATTATTGATGTCATAGTTTGTTTTGAAAAAATAATGATACAATGGGATCATATCCAAGATGTAGGACCTTGGAAAATTGAGGTGAACCTTTATAAAAGGATGGATTCCTTTTACTAAATTTTTTTCAATTGATAAATTACAAGTTTATAGAAATTTTATTTCTTTAATGATCTTTCTCCTAAACTAGGGTTTGAATAGGAAAAGATTTTTAAGAATGAAATTGTAAAACTTAAAATGGTGATTGCACTAAATGTTTTATAGTGTATTTTAATTCTTTCTTGAATGAACATAATAGAATGGAAAATATACTAAAATTTGTAGGAGCACAAACTCATGTAAATGAGAAATCCAAGGCAATATTTGGTATTTTTCATACAAGGGATAAGATTATTTTATTTTTAATAAAAAAATCATCTAAAAGAGTAGAAAATACAAAAAAATGAAATTTTATGACTGAAATAAGAATTAAAACATCTAAAAATATTCAAATAACCTTACATACATAGAGACTTCTCAGAGAAGAAAGGAAAATATTCAATTTATTCTCATTCTCCAAGTTACGACATGCAGAAGAGTTATTCAAAATGTAGAATAATATTTCTAGTAGCAAAAATATAGATGGTCAAGGTCATACTACCCATATTTATACAAAATATCAGATGAATGATATGTAGTTAACATTGAAATCCAATGCCTAATAGAAGAACATGCAAATTTTTAAGCTCTAAGAAAATAAGTGTGATATATAGTTGTTATGGAATCCATGGCATGGTGAACAAGATGGAACAAACACATGGAAGAGTTGGGTGTAATCTTTAGTTGGTGGAGGCATGGAAGGAGCTTATAAATATTCATGCAACACATTATTTATTCTCTAATTCAGTTGTAACTTCATCTTCATGCAATGGGGGGTGCCAAAGTGAATCTCAAACTTTTAAACAAAAGATAACTAAAAATAGCTTAAGTTAATTTTTATCAAAACCCTAATTTTTAATTTTCAAGTGAAACTTTTACAACTTTCAAGTCATACCACTTTGTCAAAATTGGAATTGAATTTTATAATATGTTCTTTTACAATTTAAGCAATTAAAATCTTGTTAAAATGAAAAGTGTAATTTATAAGTCTAATTTTTACAACTTTCAACCTATCAAAATAGAAAGTGTAAAATACAAATGGATCTTTCTCAGAAAGAGCTATCAAAAGATAGTTTCAATTTACAAGTTATGTTTTTGTAACTTTACAATAATGAACATATAATATACGAGAATGCTTTTGATGGAAATAATTAATATATTTCCAATACTTCTTCTAACTCTTTATCCTTATTAGCCTATCATTTTTGAAAATATACATCAAAAGCCTTGAAGATCTCCAAGATTTTGTCTTCATCTGGGCCAAAAGAGTGGAGGTTGGTTATCTCACACATTGTTATTGTATCAAAGAGTTCCCTTCTCAAAGCTCTATATTTTTTATCCTCTTTTACCATTTTATCTAATGTGTTATGGTACTTAATGAAATTATGGATATATCTCAAGGGAAAGATTGTATCCCTTACAAAAAAATTTTTGATCACTTATTTGAATTTATTATGAACTTATTATAGTGAAAGGATCTAATCCTAATAATCTTTTGGTCAACATGACAATTTATTGAATAATTATTCAATGTTATATAGAATGTTGGTATCCTTGTCATGTGCAAATTTATCCTTATGAGCAACATCTATAAGCATCTTTGTTATAAATTGAGATACTCTATCTAACTCCTATTTCTCTCCATCATTCTTCAGTATCTTTTCTATAAGGAGGATGTCCATATCAATCGAGTCCAAAACTATAAATTTTGGATAGAAAATATTCAATCTTTCTATCTCTCCCTCATACATAGTAATATGTTCTCTGAGGGAGACCCCTTCTCTCCCTCATAACTACATAGTGATCCATTATCATATTAATAACTTTGTTTCCTTTCAAGATGATCTCTTCTACCCATTTCTTAGTGGCCTTTCTCATGCTACCAATTTATATCACCACATGAAGTGTTTCTTGATTTTTGATCTAAGTGATGGGTTGTGTTTGTTTAGGATATGGTGGTTTCATAATGGGCTCGATGACTTTGTTTAATCCAATCATTAGTTATTCAACCTTACTTTTTAGCTTATCCTTAGTGACCTTGTCACTATCAATTTTCTCAAATAAATAATTAATGTTGGATTTAACATCATGTTTCAACCCTTATATAATAAGACATCTAAGGTAAACTTTTGATACATGATAGTCCACCACCACTAGATCTTATTTCTATTTGTCTAATGGGGAGACTATAATTTCTAAATATATTTTCATTATTAAGTCATATAATATCCTTTAAATGGGTCTAAGGAGTAGTCTTATATTTCTTGTGTGTATCTGAAAGACCAAAATACAATGTATTAAGAGACATATTCTTCCCCACTATCTATGATAACCAAATAGGTGAATCATCATGTTGTTCCAACACTATCACTTGAGAATTTATAAACAAATATACTACATTGGTAGGCATGATGACAAGTGTTGTATCTTGTACTCATATTACTATAGATTGATCATCAAATGTCTATGCAATTTATTCTCCATTTATGGGTTAAAGGTCCACATTTACACAAAGGAATTTCTCCTTCCTTATCTCCATTATAGGGGTTGGGGTTATTATGGAAGTAGAAGAGGTGGGGGAAATGAAAATGGATGTGTCTACTAGGGTTTTGGGAGATGGAAGTGATACTAATGGAGGAGTAGACATAAAGAGTTAGAACTTTGGGACTGGTGAAAGTGTGGAGTCTAAAGCCTTAAATAAATTAATTAAATTTGTCAAGATACTAAAGGGTGGTAAGGTATTGAATATGAAAGGAGATGAATATGAAATAATAGTTATCTTAGGAGTTGGGATGGATAGTAGAATTGAAGTCAGTATGATTTAATATATGGCTAGATACTCTTATGTAGTGTTGGTTATTAACATGGATGGAATGAAAGGGATTGTAAATAAAATGTAAGGAATTATGGAAAGAGGGAGTGAAATTTTGGGAGAAAGAAGTGGAATGGAAACCTAAATATCCAATGAAGGGGAAACTTGACTATCCAATTGCCTTGATTACACTATTGGTAATGGACTTATTGTCATATGTAAACTAGTGGGAATTAAGAGTGGATTTCCTTGAGGTAGAGGAGTGGAGATAAGAGGATTAGGTATTAGAGATAAAATAACAAAAAAACATAGTTTGGGGATGTATTATAGATATGGGAGTGGTAACTATGATTGAGATGGGGGTTGAAGTTATGGATGCTTTGACTACAACCATATCTTTAGAGGAAATGACTATGGGTTGATTTTTTGATACTCCCTCTTTGATTTATTTTCCATTATTGGAATTTTATTTATTCTTTAATTTGTGTAAGATCACTATCCTATCTATTTACTTTACTATTGTTGCACCATTGGGATCCTGTACTGAGGGTGGAACTTGATGCAAGAGCATTAAGGCAAGAAAACCTCATTTGTGTGTTTTATTCTTCAAGGGATAAAATCTAGTAAAATATATAGTTTTAAATGTTATATTACATGATAATATGTCTAATAAAGGTCCTAAAGGTCTTAGGAAGCCATAAGAAGGCTTATAATTTGAATTGGAGGTTTTCTCTCCAAAATTCTAATTCTAGTGTTCAAAAAGTATGCACAAGCAAAAAAAGGTCCTCAGAGTCTCATGAGGGAATAAATTGGTTTAATAAGATAAATAATTCATGTAAATTTCCTAAAAGTATAATATATCATGTTGGAAGTCATGTTTTTTATAGACACCTTTACCCATACATTAGGTGATGAGTAAGAAGTTAGTTATGAAAAAGAAGTTAGTTGTAACCAAATCCAAGTCTACATTGAAAGAAAAATAAAGAGGTCATTTGTAGATATATATGGTGTAGGGGAGGAGAAAATGTGAGAGAAGAGGCCTCTAAGAAGGATTAGGGTTTGAATGCTTTGGAAAATTATTGATCATAGTCTGGAAATTATGATTGGAACCAATTGTTTATGAATTAAAGAAGAATTTTGTTATACATAATGATTGGAAATAGTAAAATATCTATATATCCCTGAGTATTTTGTAAACCTTTCAAATAAGGAAACCAAATGAAGGTAAACTATCCTTACTCCTTTGTTATAGTATTGATGACTTGAAGTCTCTAAGTAGTTAGTTGATTATTGAGATGAAAATGTTACCATATTAAGTTGGGATATGTTGGTTTTTTGTGTGGTTGATATGAATTATTTGATACTGAGTTGTGTGGGATGAAACTATACAAAGGAGATAAAATGTGGTTATATAGTCCATACTTTGTCCTTGTGACAACAAACCCTATGCAATAATAAAAGAAATATGTGGACAATCTCACAACAAGGTAAGTTGATAAAGTGTAAGAAGAACAAGTAGTGGAAGGTCTTAGAAATGTCAAAGGAAATTACTAATTGAGAAAGATATCTTAAAAATAGGAAAATTGAACACAATAATAACCTTAGACCCCTATTTACTCCAATGAAAGTTTTTACTTATACAGTCAGCAAATAAAGAGAAGGGAACTACCTAATAGTGAATAATGGGTCTTAGGGGAATAATATTTAATAACATAACTAGGAAGATGAGTCTTTGATAAGAGCCTATAAGAAGTGTAGAGGATGTTTAAGGGCATATAGGATGTTGGAAACCCATGTTTATGCATATTTAATTATTACTTTATGGGAATCAAGTTATAAAGACCATAAGTTATCAACTTAATATAGGGGGAATGATTCTTATATTATTGTCATGAGACTTGAAACCTTTGATTCTTTCTTGTAACTTGACTATTGTAGGTAATTATTCTACAGACCCTTGTTACCGCTATATTCTTATTATCTTAAGACTATGTGTATTGTTTGGGAAATAAGGGTATATATATAATGATTATTTGGACTCATATTATGTTGATACATATTGAAGCTATGTAAGAAAACTTAGAGAAACCATTTCTTACATCAAAATATGGTATATTGTTTTGAACCTCAATATAGACTTGAAACAATATTGTTTTTACTCAATAAAGAGGTTTCTTGGTTAAAAAAGATAAACAATGGAATGGGAGTGAGTTTACAATGATTGGATATGATGGAAGATTCCAATATAGACCTTAAAAAATCAATTTTATTTCTTGAAACGTTATAAAAAGAAAAATATTAAATTTTGTGTGCTCACAGGTTGGAATAGGGCTAAAGAAACCCTAAACTTAGGTTTGGGCCATTACAAGAGATGTAACTATCAGAAGAGGAAAAATAATTTAGTTTATATCTACTAAGCATGAATAATCTAATTTTAGTGTTTCTAAGTTGAATGGATTATGGATGGTATGGATTTGACCATCAAGGGCTTGGAATAGGCCTAATTAGGCCTAAATAAGGGTGTTTTTACTAAAGAAATGTCATCTAGAGGAATAATTATGTATTAAAAATTTATGCACACCTTAAATATAATACATGAAGCTGGAAAATGTTATTATATCTTGAAAATAAGGTATTTTTTAGTTAGATAATGGAAAACTACTTGAGAAAGGCTACAAGCCTCAAGGGGTTATAGAGGGCATGTGAAGCATAATAGGTTATTATAGTGAGGTGGATCTATTATAAGAGGTATGATTAGGTCAGGTAAGATATTTTGAGATAATAAAAGCATTTATGTTGACTCTTGGATATCTAGTTCTAGTTTTGGGTCTTTGAGACCTAACAAGACTTGTTTAAAAAGACCTAGTGTATGAGGTGCAACCCAAAAAGTTGAAGGAAAATTAAATATGGATAGAGATAGTTATTATGAATTCACAAGGGTGAGTCTAACATAATATACAGAATGGTTATAAGTGTTTCATAAAAAAATAATAAGTGGAACCTACATAACCTAGCATGAAGTTGATAGAAACCAATAAAGAAGATTTCAAGAAAGGTAAGTAGAGCAGTGAATGTGATTAGTTGGATATGAAATAGATAATGGATGTTTTTGTGAATTTTACTCAATATATTTTCATCATTTGGTATCAAATCAAGGTAAGGTATGCTTGGGTAAAATTTTGTTTTGAATTCTTTACAATTTATTGATTTGAGTAGAATGCATAGTGCCATGAGGTATGAATGAGGAGTAATCTTGGATGGTATTGAGGGATAAGAGGAGGTTGAAAGTTTGATATGATAAATTTAGAATTAAGGATAATAATATTGATATATTGGATAGATAAAATCCCCAAATTCCTTTGACAAGGAGAAGAAGCTAGTCAAGAGAAGGCTAGAAGAGATAGAGGGAAAAGAGAGCATTGAAGCTCCAAGAGAAAAAAAAGGAAGATAAAAGACTCCAAAAGAGAGTCAAGAGGGTTAAAAAGAGATCCTAAAGAGAAGACTCAAGAAGATGAAAGGCCCAAAAGAGTTCTAATAGGTAATATTGATAGACTTGCCAAGAGAAAGGTCTAAATAGGCCAAGAAAGTAAAGAAGAATGGAGGAGATGGATATAGAAAAGGAAATAGATGATATAAGAAGAGAATTGGGGGAAAAAATTTAGAATATTGAGATCATGGTGAAGCTCATGGAGATTCAATAAATCCAATGGATAGGTTATAATGTGAGAATAAAGCTAAAGTGGCCAATAGAGTCACTTATGAGAAGAAAAAACACAAGAAGAGTGCCTTGAAGAATGAGAAGAAGAATAGGAGAGAAACCCAAAGAGTTATGAGAAGATAAATGTTTCCAAGTGAGAAATAATAAGAATATATTTAAGATTTATCATTTAAGAGAACAATAAGGATAAATATTTGCCAAGAAGAGCATAAAAGAATGAAGAAATGAAGAGAAGGTGGATAATGTCCATGCCAAGGACATTCAAATAGACTATGTGGTCTCTCATTTTATATGATAACATTATTTTTGAGTTTGTGTTTTCAGGTATGAAGAATAAATTGGAGAAGGCCAAGTATAAGGCCTCAAATTTGATGAAGAATGGGCCAAGAATAGTACCCATTAGATGGTAAAAAGATGACAAAGAGAAAGAACCTCTTGATGAAGACAAAGTGAAGGAGGTTGAAGGTATATCACATATAAAATATGAATAAAAAGAAGAATCATATGATACATTGCCATGCATAGTAGTTGAAACCAAGGAGATGGTGTACTAAGAAGACAATAAGGTCATCTAAGAGAACATAGAGGTCATTCCTGAAGACATAGAGAAATAAATGAGCTTACAATAATTGATATTGGAGGTAAATGAGTATTTGAATGTTGAATTTGATTGCATATATGAAGAAGGCAAAGATGATATGTAAGTTGAATAAAACAAAGATAAATTTTAGCCCTCAAGAGAAGATCAAGGGCATGGATATTTTTGGCCTAAGTGGTTGAAATAAATAGGTATAGATAAGGAAGAGAAGAACCTCAAGCAAGAGAGAAAACAAAGAAAAAGCATGAATGGAAATCAAGCACAAGTGTGGAGACAAATGACCAATGTCAAAGTACATCAAGATGGCATAGTAGATGACCAATGAAAAAATCATGAAATAGATGAAAAGAGGAAAACATTGCATCCCAAGAAATTACAAAATAGTAAGTGGGTTATGAAAGCAATATAAGAACATAAGAGAATCAAGATGCAAGTGTACTCCAAACAAGCATGAAGGTTGAAGAAGTTGATAAACATAAAAACCAAGAAAGAGAGATGAAGGTACAACCATGTACTATATAAAATGAATGTATAATATAATATAAATGTTTTTAATATGTGTTTTCAAGTCTTGTATATGATGATCCATATGAATTTGATTCCAATAGTGAAGATTTCTTGTATATGGAAACCATGGCATTGATGAGTGGAGGTGTAGCAAAGAAAGGTAAGGAATAAACATATCAAAGAGTGATTGAGAATAATGATGCACAGAAAGAGGAATCTGATATGACTCTCAAATATTAGGAAAACCATGGATAAAATAAAGGACAAGATGCCCAAGATATTGAAGGACAATGTACACCAAAGTATGAAGAATATTTTGAAGATATGGATGCATGTAAGTTGTACAAAGAGTTAGAAATATTGTAATAAATGTTTATTCCATACAATAGGATGAAAATAGGTGAGTTAAATCAGGTAGAAGTCAATAAATAACTCCAAGAAACATCAAGAGAAGAGTATCAAAGAGGATCATAAAAAGTTGTGCAAACAGGCAAGCAAATAAGCAAGCAAACGGAGGATGAGCAAGTAAATAAGGTAAGTTATTCATCTAGGAAAAAATAATTTGAGTTTACATTAGTTAAAATTTGATATGGAAATCCAAAAATATGTAAAATCACATTGTATTATGATGATAATGAAAGGAGCAAAGAATTGTTCTTATCTAGTGAGCAAGATGAGAGGAAAGAGCATCCAAAAGTGAATAAGTTTGAAGTAGAGGCATGTAAGGAAAATGTGATACAAAAAATTATGAAAGTTTAGATGCATAAGATGCCATTATATCCCAATTAAGAAGATGTTAGTAGGAACAAGAATCAAAACCTACTAGACATGCAAGCATCAATTGAAAACAATGACGGAGAAGATCAAAAAAGAAGCATAAGTAAAAGGAATAGGGACAATTTGAGTATAGATAAGTATGATGGAGTCCAAAATTCCTTGTAAATTGTGGAATATGTAGCAAATAATAAATTACAATAGTGGGAACACTTTATGGAAGTGGAATATGAATGGATAAGAAAGCTAGATAAAGCCACAAGGAAGAAGAATAATAGTTTGGAAAATAAAAAGGACCACAACAAAGGAATATCAACATGTTAAGCATGAAGGAGCCTCAAAATATAAATTAGAGAGAAAGGAAGCAAGATGCATGTTTAGTTTTTCTCTCCTAGGGAGTCTGATGTAGGTACATCAAGGTAAGAAAACCTCATTTATGTGTTTCAATCAAAAATATAGTGTCCAAGGTTAGAGTAAATGATAAGAGGTATAATGAAGGTCCTAAAGGTCTTAGGAAGCCATGAGAAGGATTATAGTTTGATTTGAGGTTTATCCTCCAAAATTGGAATTTGATTTGGAGGTAAATTATCCTTACTCCTTTTTTATAGTATTGACAACTTGAAGTTTGCAAGTAGTTAGTTAATTCTTGAGATATAAATGTGACCATATTAAGCTAGGAGATGCTGTTGTTTTGTGTAGTTTATATTAATTATTTGATACTTAGTTATGTGGGATGAAACTATCCAAAGGAGATCAAATGTGGTTATATAATAAATACTCTGTCCTCATGAAAATAAACCTTATGAAATAATAAAATAACTCTATGGATAGTCTCAAGGCAAGGTAAGTTCATAAAGTGTATGAAGAAAAAGAAGTGGAATGGGTTATAGATACCAAAGGAAATTAATAATTTATAAATATATCTTATTAATAAGAAACTTGAACACAACATTAACCTTAGACCCCTATTTATTCCAATGAAACTTTTGGCTTAGACAGTCAGCCAATGAAGAGAAGGGAAATACTCAATAGTGAATAATGGGTCTTAGGGGAAGAATATTTGAGAAATAACTAGGAAAATGATCCTTTGATAAGAGACTATAATAAGTGTAGAGGATGTTTGAGGGAATATAGGATTTAGAAAACCCCTATTTATGTATATTTAATTATTACTTTATGACTGCATGTGCCACTATGGGAATGAGAGTTATAAGGACCATGATTTCTCAAGTTGATATAGGGGGAGTTATTCTTATATTTTTTTCATGAGACTCAAAAAATTTCATTATTTCTTAGAACCTGACTACTATAGGTAATTATTAAATAGACCCCTATTGCCTATGTATTCTTATTGTCTTAAGACTGTGTGTACTATTTGTGAAATAAAGGTATATATGTATATATATTGATTCTTCAGACTCATATAATTTTGATATATATTAAATTTATGTAATAAAACTCATAAAAACCATTCCTTTCATTGGAATAGGGTATAGTGTTGTGAACCTCAATACAAACTTGAAATAGTCTTATTTTCTTGCTCAACAAAGGAGTTTTTTGGTTGGAAAAGATAAAAAGTGGAATGGGAGAGAGTTTAAAATGATTGGATATGATGGAATACTCCAAGATAGATATTAAAAAAATCAATTTTACCTCTTGGACCGTTATAAAAATCAAAATATTGAGTTTTGTATGCTCATCAGCTGGAATAGGGCTCAAGAAACCCAAAACTAGGGTTTGGGACATTATAAGAGATGTAACCATCATAACAAGATAAAAATTTGTAGTTTATCTCTCCTAGGAATTAATAAGTTGATTTTAGTGGTTTTAAGTTGAATTGAGTATGGATGGTATGGATTTTACCATGAAGGCCTTGGAATAGGCCTAATTAGGCCTAAAGAAGGGTGGTTTTACTAAGGAAATGTCATCTAGAGGAAGAATTATGCAATAAAAATTTATGCACACCTTAAATTGAATAAATGAATCTATGAAATGTTATTATATCTCAAAAATAAGGTTTGGTTTGGTTATATAAAGGAAAATTACTTGAGAAATGCTATAAGCCGAAAGGAGTTGTAAAGGACCTATGAAACATAAAAGGTTATTGTAGTGAGGTAGATACCTTAGAATGGGTATGATTAGGTTAGGTAAGATACTTTAAGACAATCAAAGCATTTATTTTGACTCTTGGACACCTAGTTCTAGTTTTGGTTCTTTGAGACCTAATAAGACCTGTTAAAAAGGACCTAGTGTATGAGGTGTAACCTAAGGAGTTGAAGGAAAATTAAATATGGACTGAGATTGTTCTTTGGAATTCACAAGGGGGAGTCTAAAATAATAAATGGAAAGGTTATAAGTCTTGAACAAATAAATAATGAGTAGACACTACATATCCTAGCATGAAGTTAATAGAAAGTAATAGAGAAGAGTTAAAGAAAGGTAAGTAGAGTAGTGAATGTGATCAATTAGATATGAACTAGATAATGAATGTTTGTGTGACTTTTCCTCAATATCTATACATTATAACTCCTTTTTCTTTGTGTTTTAGTCATTTTTCACTGATACTTACTATCTCTTTGGTCACTTGGAGCCCTTTACTCCTGAGCCAGTTGAGTGTTTTATTGATCATGTAGGTAGTTCTACCTATTAGAGAGTAAGACTCAATAACATACCACCTTACTACTAGAAGGGGTTGTAATTATATATTTTTATCATGGTATACCTTGTCTACTAGGGACTCATAATCCACCAAGTCCTTAAGGACTGGTGCTAAGTCAAAATCTTTGACCTGATCTAAGGTCATTTTAGAGTAGTCCCTCAATATGACTTCCTCTTCATCATCCAAATCTTTCTATTAATCTTCAGGGTAGGGGACATGGTAATATGTGGAGATTCATAGTGTGATAGTGATGTTTTCATGAACATCATAGAATGGTCTCACCTCCAAATACCTTAGGGTCATATATGTCATTTATGCATCTACACACTTGGATTTGGCTAGGGAGGGGCATGTGTATTTGCCTATACTAATTAGGAAATGAATTATTGACTTATGTTTGTTGAATAATATATTGTGAGTTTCCATAAGTTGTCTCACTAGCTCCATCAATACCTATTTATCACTCACATATATTGGAAGGGTATAAGGGCAACCACTGAATTTGCATACCCTAATGTAGGAGTATGTGGGGAACTAGATGAAATAGGAAGCCCACTAGGTGATCTATATAATGGTTACATTAGAGTATCTATTTATCTCTAATTCCTTGTCAAATAATATTATGATCTAGTAGATGAATGCATCATTCACTCTTTTAAAGTGTTGTCTAATTGCCTCAAGAGTGAGGTTAGGGTAATATTTGAACACTTTATTTGCCTCACTAGTTATAGTGTTGAGCCCTAGGAAAGATCTCCCTTTGGCCAATATTTTTCATACGTAGGAGGTTATGTAGAATTTCCATATGTTTTTTACATCCATAAAATGTTTATGGAGGGAATTATCAATGAATTATACCCAGTGGATGCATTGTTTATTCTCATTGATGATATATATATATATATATATATATATTGATACATCCAATCTTGGAAGCTCTTTTCATGACGGCTACTAGTGATCCTATGTAGTAATATAATTATATCTCCTACCTCATCCTTGAAATCAATCATTACTAATGTCTTAAGAAATATGGTAGATTAAACCTTAGGGATCATTAGCCACTTCTTGTTCATCACTCTTAGGTATCCAATGTTGTTGTCTTGAAAGAATTTTTTTGATGATTTTGGAGTTATATCTAGATAACTCTAAAATTCTAGTATGATAAACACAAAATCAATTAAATATGGGTCCAAATTTAGAATCCTTTCCCCTTTATCATTCAACACCTCTCTCTTATCAACATAAATAAGTTGTGGTCATGTAAGTACCAACTCAAAGCTTTGCACAATTAGGGGTAAAGTTGTTGCTTGGGGAAGTCTAGAGTCATAGATGCTTTGGATCTAGTTATTCTTAAATTCAGCATTGATCCTAGTCTACAAGACACCTAAGTCAATGTGACCTAGGTTTATGTTTGTAATCTTAGTTGTGTTGGATTATAGACTGAGAGTGATATTTTTTCCTTTATACATGAACTTCATCTCTTTCCCAAACATAGATTCTATAGAGAATGCTAAGGGAAAACCCATTACAAAGTTGGCAAGATTTACTAGTGCTATGTGTAGGTGTAAACTCTGATGGAACTTGGAGTTATTCTATATAGGTGAAAAATCTATGAGAAAGTGGTCTACAAAATTAGGTTGAAATATTTGATGGAGATTAGAGGTTAAAATTATATGAGGAAACTCCAACAGAACTTGGATTTGTTCTAATCGATAGAAAAATCAATGGCCTATAAGTTATAGTTTGTAGGTTGACATCCTATAGAAATGGGAGGTGTTAATTATAGGTTGAAAGTTATTTTGGACTATGGAGGGATTTTTCAAGGAATATTTTCCTATATTTGGGAATATCCATTGGTATATTTGCCTAGTTATGAATTATAAAACTTAATTTTTTAATGTGAATTTTGGGAAAAATCCTAGGTCTTAGTACATAAAAAACCTAGAAAACATGATCTTGAAAGAAAATAAACCTATAAATGATATTTTTTGACACCACCTTAAAACCTAATGATTCCTAAGTAATGAAATGCTAGAAAAGCAATAAAGTTTATTAATAGTGTTTTTAGGAATGAAGTTATAAATAAGATCAAATATTAAAAATTATAGCTTAAAAGACATATGGGATTCAAGGAATATTATGTAGGGTGATAATGGGATCATGGTGTGATCTAGAAAGCATGGTTGAATGTCATGAATCAAGGTCATGTATTATAGGGTCAAAGGTGAGTTTTCTATACAAGGTGTGGATCTTCAATCATAATTATCATGTTTAAGCAATAACTTAACAAAAATACCTAATATCATTATATAGACCCCCTACAATAAATGCATTAATAGTAGTGGTTAGAGGAGATCTAGAGTCCACAAGCAACTTCTCAATTTGTAATTTGTTAATTGCATGTTGAAATCTATATTTCATAGGCTAGGCTAGGTTGACTCCTTGAAAATGAGAAAGTGGAACTCGGGAGACAATTTACAATTTTTTAAATATTAAATTTCACTTGGAGTTTTGGATTCTATAGGAAAGGTGGTCGATAGGAAGTGGAACTTGGATTGTAATTTACAATTTACAAAATTAAAAATTTATTTCCAATTTTTGGTTTTTAATTGGAGAATCACATGGGAAGCAAAAATCCACCTATACTTTGCAATTTTTTAAATTACAAATTGTAGTCTAAGTTCTAGTTTCCACAGGGTACTTGGATTGTGGGAAGCATAACTTTTCTCACAATTTGTAATTCTGTAAATTTCAAATTAAGAGTGGGGTTATAATTTATACTAGCTAATGTATTATGATAAGTGGAGGTTTAGCCATAATTTTTAATTCTACAAATTGAAAATTGTAATTAGATCTCTAGTTTCTACCAGCTAGTGTATTACGAGATCTGAAGTCCAAGTAATAATTTATAATTTTGTAAACTGCAAATTGAAATCCAATCTTTAGATTCTATAGGATTTAAAAAATGGGTGTTTTGGGTTAATTTAAGGCATTTTTCCAAAAAATTAAGGGTCTCCCTTAGGTTACTTGATATTTTAATATTTTTGTTGCAAAAATATCAATAGGTGATATTGTTCTTGCCCCTCTTCTTAGATCTGATGGATATATTTTCAATCTTAAAGACATACAGGGTTGGCCTAGACCTATTTCAAACCCATCATAAACACTAGATAAATATATATACATGAATTTTATCCCTTTGTTCACTAGATGGAAATTAGATATATAAGCACACAAATAAGCTCTGAATAAGTTGTGCATAATAACCATGCTAGACTTAGAATACATATATTTCCAGTCTCAAGCCTCACTCAAATCAAAATTCATACTAGCTTCACTTACACTTACACTAATATTTAGGTGGGGATAAATACTTTGGACTTGATCCCTCCTCAAAGTATTGGTCAAGGATGTTGAGGATGTCCAATATTTAGGTGGGGATAAATACTTTGGCCACTCTCATCACAACATGGTGTTGAGGATGTCAAACCTACCCAACTAACTCCACATTTTTATTACTTGTGCAAATCAAATGTCTTAATCACATGGAGATCTAGTGTTCACATATAAAATTAGATAAAATAGGTCTCAATTAATGAAGTAGGGTTTATCCACATAGAAATAGGCTTGGAAGACTTGGACACACATGCTCCTAAAAATATAAATTAATTATTGAACAAAAGGCATTATTTCCAAAAGTGGATACTAGCACCACTACTATCCAAGATAGGTAACTATTGTCTAGGAGATTTTTTGACACTTGGATCATGTTTGAGATACTCAGACCAAATCTTGTACCAGGTTTTAGCTTATATATCATTTATCTCATATAGTTTCCAACTAAGTATTTATTTATGTCATTCATTACTATTATTAGAAACATTATATTAGAGAAGTTCTTTCAAAACTTAGTGATTGTATTTATTTCATATTTTATGACCTAATTTATTGTACTTAGACCCTTTATCAACCTAGGGCTTAAATACCATAACCTTAAAAAATTAAATCATTTGGTGAACATGACTTACTTTGAATAGTGTAAAAATCATATCCCTAGATGACATTAGTGTTTTTTCCTTGTGTTTCCTATTTTAAGTGACTATGTTAGGGTTTCCATACCTGATATATTTTACCCTAGTATCCCTCTTCCATGTTTAATTTCCAAATTTAATGGATAAATAAGATTATTTTCCTCCTCCTCATCTCCAAGGGGGTGATAGCTATTTTCCCTCTAACTAGGT
>JARHVA010001669.1:1137500-1250000 GCA_037957365.1 Torreya grandis | reverse complement strand
CTTTATTCACTAGATGGAAATCGTATACAAATACACATAAACAAGCTTAGAACAAGTTATGCATAATCCAAGTTATTAATCTCTATTCTACCTTACTTATACATATAGTCATCTACAACCCTCCTAAAATAAGAATACATAGATCTATAGTCTCGAGCCTCACTTAAAGTACTCAAACCAACATTCATATTAGCTTCATTTACACTTACAACATCACTTAAGTGGGGAGAATTACATCAAGCTTGATCCCTCCTTAGAGTATTGGTATGTATGAAATTTTCATCACAATAGGGTGATAAGGATGTCTATCCTACCCAACTAACACCATGCATTTATTACTTTTTCCAATCAAATGTCTTAATCATGTGGAGGTTTAGGGTTTGCATACAAAATCAACTAAAACAAGTTACATATAATGAAGTAGGGTCTATCTATATAAGAATAGGCTTGGTAGAACCAAACACTAGTGCTTCCAAAAAGTACAAATAGATCCTACACAAAGGACATTATCACCAAAAGTGGACACTAGTGCCATAACACTACTATCCAAAGTAGGGCACTATTATTCAAGAGTGTTTTTGACACATAGATCTTATTTGTGACACTTGTAAAAACTCTTGTACTAGTTTTTAGCTTGTGTATCCTTCATCTTAGGTAGGTTTTAGCTAAGTATTCATTTGCATCATTCATTGATATTATTAGAATATTAGATTAGATCAGTTCTTTCACAAACCAATGGCTATATTTATTGCATATTTTATACCCTTATTTATTATACTCAGGCCCTTTAAAAACCTAAGGCTTAAACACCATAACCCTAAAAAGTTAAATCATATCCCTATGGTTGTCCTTAGTGATTTTTCATGAGATATTTATAAAAGGGATTGATATATATACAAGATCAACCCTTATCCATCCTCACCTATCACAGACCTAACAACTCATAAGGTAACTTACTAAAGGTACCCAATCAATTATTATAGTGATTAAGGATTCCATATTATTTCTTATTTCAATATAAGTCATAGGGACAACCCATCTACAAGTATTAATTATTTAAGGATCAATCCATGAACTATACCTGATAAGTTACAAATTAGGTCACTCTATATACTTGTTTATTGCATGTCGCATCTTGATACACACAAAAGATAACATGTATGGAAGAAATACATATGTCTGAAGACATATTCATATTATTGGATAAGTAGGCAACACCCATTGATGGAGGGGTCCTTGGGTAAGTTTGACACCATGTGCCCAGTAACACATTTATTCCATAGTCACTCCAAGGATGAAAAAGATAGGTTTTGAACATTTAACAAAGAGGAATAATTTGTGTATGAAATTTCAATACACTAGAGTAAAGGTGATATAAAACCTATAAGTTTATAGGTGGTCCACACCTAGATATAGTTGATATTCCATAGTGGAAACCTCTATCCAAATTAGATAATAACATCAATGTAATCATAAAAATCTAAAGCAAGAATCTAAATCTTTAGAATGAAAATATACATAATCTTATTACTGTTGTAGGATCATGATCTAGTCTACTTCTATCATGTTTTATCCTAGATATACATACACAGCAAATTATCTAAGTAATCTTGTTTAAAATTTATTAAAATATAGATGAATAGATGTAATTTCCATTTTTAGCATATATGAGTGTTATAAACTCATAACATTGTTTATCTAAGTTTGAAAATTAATTATCCTACTATATATTTGTTTATAACCCTTATGCTTATTCATTTCTATATTATTAACCCTATACTATATTGACTCATCTTAATTTAGGGTTAAACACTAAGTTAATTTTGTGACATGAGGCTTCCTCATGATCTTTCAACATCTTATTCATCTCTTTAGCTTCCTTAATAGATACTATAACTAAAATTAATGTATCATCAACAAAATTTTGATGAGAGATAAGATCTACATCATGATGTGGCCTAATTCATTTGATTTTACCCCTTATGATAGTTGGATATAATTTTGTACTAAGGGATTTAGATATTATAATGAAAATGATGGGAGATAAATGATCTCATTTTATACGCCCTCTTTCTATGGGGAAAAAACCTTGAAGGGAACCATTAACCAATATATAAAATATAGTCGTATAAATAAAGGTTTTAACAATACTCCTAAAATGAGAATGAAAACCAAATTTATCTATGACCAAATCAAGAAAATCCCAAGCTACCCTATCATAAGCTTTTATTCATATCAAATTTTAAACCATACCTTATTTTTTCCCTTTGTCTATGGATTGAATCATCTCATGGACCATGATTATTAAATCTTAAACTTGTCTCCTAATTAAAAAAACACCCTTATGTTTGGAAAAGACATAGGGAAGCAAAAGTTAAATTCACACAACCAAAAAAATTGTAATTTTTGTATAAATGGTATTACAAAAGCTAGTAGGCTTGATTTTTTGAATTCCTTAGCTCTTGATTTCTTAAGAATCAAATATATACATGTGTTACTTAACTTCCTCAAAATATCCCTATAGAAAATAAATCATCTATAGCCACTATCACATCCATATTTACTATTTCCTAGAAATATTGGGGAAAACCTACATGAAATCCATTAGGTCCCAGCACCTTATCTCCTTCTAATGAGAAGACAAAAATTTAAGTTTATCAACTATTATGGGATTCATCAAATTATTATTTTCTCCATGACTACTGATTGAAGGGATTGAGTCAATAAATATATTAACAACTTCCTAATTACTATTTACATCAACATAAAGAATATTTCTAGAGAAATTTATGGCCTCTTCCTTGATAATTTGGGTATCATCATTGTTATCCCCATTTTACCTTACAATATCATAAATTTTATTGTTTTTTCTATGTGTTTTAGTATTTTTTTCATTTCTTTTTCTTGATAAAAATGAATTACAAAAAATGGAAACGATACAAGGTTTTGAAAGAGGATTACCTATAGTGGGAATATGCATGATTGATCTAGTGAGGTGGGAGCTCCTTTTTGGCTAGGAATGAATACCTAGACAACAAAGACAACTTGGACAATATTGATTAATAATATAGATGGGTGGATTGCATGTTACAAGATCAATTCCAAGAAGTGGTACACTTCTTTATAAGGATGTCAATCCACTATTTATGTAATTAAGTGGATAATAGAATAAGATAAATTATAGTAAAGCATGTGATAAGATTATGAAACTAAAATGAATCAAATCCATCTAATGTATAGATATTGTCAAAATTTTCATTCCAATATGTTATTGTTAAGTCCTCTTTCTCTTGGACTGATTCTAGTTGCTTGGGGATGGCCTCTAGAGTTGGGGTAAAGATAATCATGCAAAATAATTGCAAAAGAGATATCAATTTGATAAATGAATAAAATATGAACTATGGGTAGGTGATGAAGCAAGACCACATCATGTACAACACTATGTAAGGTCATCTATAGACAATAATACATGATTTTAGCGATTTCAAATAGTAAATTAGATATGTTTAAGATTGTAAACCTAGTCTTGGGTTATAGATAAAAGTGAAAACATAGGGATCAGTGCCAATTATATCAAAATTGGTATTGATCAAATGATTAATGTTAATTTAGAAATAATCATGGTTGATCTTTGCAGTGGGTACTAAAAGACTCACAAAGTTCCTAAGGAGGGATTTTATAAATCTTAAAATACTCTTAAACTACTCATCAATTTATGTAAATAGACTTACAATAGTAAATAGAATGGAAAGTAATAAAATAGTAATTTAAAAATAATTAAATATATGGTAAACTTACCTCTATAAAAGCTTACTAAGATGCAAATACATACCTCATTGACATAGATGTGATTGGATTTGAGAAGAGTGTGGATAGATAAGATTTGAGATATCATTCTTCTATAATTCTCCAAGTGATTTTTTTTTAATGTTATAGTGTGAAAAAATCAAGATCCATATCCTGAGGGTGGTATGGCTATAAATCAATGTCAATCCTAATAGAATCGACGATGATCATGGGAAATGTTACTTATTTTGTCTAAGTTTGTGTTGTTGGTTTCAACAACTCAATATCCTAGATAAAAGAATAGATCAAGCTAGTTTTAATTGGGTTCAGGTATGGGAAGGTTGTTAGGAAGGTTAAAACAACTTACCCACATTAGGTTTGGAAAGATTTAACTAGGATTTAGTGATAGTAAACTAGTTACTTAGGTAAAATACTAATTAGTTAGATTATTTACACAATGTTAAATGGTAAATAGTAAAACTAAATTAACTATCATAAGAAAGGTATGGAAGGGTTAAGACACATTTATTTGAAATAAATTAGTGTAAATGTATAGTATTTATAGTTTCCCCTTTTAGTTGAGTGGTTTAAGATAACTTGTTATGAGATAAAAATTAGGATGGGTCTAATGCCCCAAGTTTTAGTGAGGAAGTATTACCCCTCAAATAAATAATAATTGAAGGATAATGAAATGGATATGATTTTAAAATTAAATATGGTAATGGATAGAGTAAACATAAAATGAGCATTGAAGATACAAGGATAGGCAAAGCATGTAATACTACACTAATAATATATAGGATATCCTGAATAGGAATGCCCCAAGGCAAAAAAAGAATGGATTAACATAACTAATAATGTGTAGGATATATCAAAGGCAATGAAGAGGGAAAAGGTTAGGAAGGGCTGACCAAAACATATGATGTGCTTGGTACATGTGCATTACCTAGGGACATAGTGCTCTTAAGATAAGGTACATTTTTAGGATCCATAGGGGATTGACACTAAAATTAATGTAGACCTATCAAAGGTTGTGGGATCATTAGGGGGCCTACATCCACAATCCAATAATGTTGGTAACAAAATATAGGAGACTTGTGACAAAATATTTCTTAAATGGCCATGGAATAGGGTTGTAAGGATGAAAGAGATTTTCAAGTAGTGTTATGGATCCTAAATGATCCAAATCACCATTTATATAATAGATTGATGTCGATTAGGTAAAAATAAACACCGATTAGGAAAGAATCACCCTCGATACAAAATGTCTATAAATAGGCCATCGAATGACTTTGACACTCATTTTGAAAATAAGATTAAACAAGTTGAGTTATAGCTAAGAAATTTGACACTTGTTAATAGATTGAGTGAGATATATATAATGAAGGATAGAAAGAGTGGATGATGATGATGATAGTCTCATGATGAGGTAGGGGTAACTTAGTTTTTTAGTTTTTTTGTAAATTTTTAAATTTATTGAATTTTGAGCTAGCTTAGGATATGGTTTAGGATAGTTAGGGTTTTGTATAGATCAACATTGATCCTAAGAGGATCAATGTCAACTCCCTAAGAATCATCCATCAATTAGTGAGGGATCATAACTAATCAGACAATCAGTGATGATACATGACCAATCATGATTGATCTAATAAGGATTGATAATGATGCCTAAGGTTTAAATAACATGTAACAGATATGATTATTTTGGTAGAAAATTAAATAAACGTAAAGGGAACATGGGATTGTAGACATGTGTATTACTGATGATGTAAGATTGAGTGTCACCTTTTTTAGAGTGATTTCAAGAGGATATGGGAGATAAAAATTGGGAACATCTTGAGATGATCAATTTAGGAGGACCAGGCCATTATCACTAGATATACTAGGATCAGAGTCTACTAGTAGGGTTGTTAGAGTGATGGGATATAGATGTAGGGACATTTTACTTTCTAACATGGGATATGACATTGACCTTAGAGGACATTTGCATGATACTTTGTCTACATATTCAAGGTGTAGAAATCATCCCTATGGATGAGATAAGATGGGCAACAACATTGACACACTTATATGGGGATGATGCTATAGACACTAGATTTACATCAAGATGGTTCAATTTTGAGGATTTATATGATCAAAATCAAGATTGGACATGGATGATGACCATGAAGATGCCAACCACCTCTTGCTATGCATTTTGAGATTTAAGAGTAGGGATGTTCACAATGATCCTGATAGGGGTGATGGTAGATGTGTGGGATCACAAGATAGTTTTTATATGGGATCCTAACCTATTATCATAGATATATAAGGATTTTTGTGGGTAGTGGACATAACAATGGTATGGAGTTGATGTTACCTATACACTCTAGTGTTAGGCCTACAAGCACCTCTAAGTAGTATAGCCACTAGGGCTACCATGGATGGGTTGACATAGGTTTGATTTTAGTGTTAGATTCTTTAGGTGGAGGTATGGATTTTCTCATCCTCATAGAGATGAGAGAGTGTGAGACTTAGAATTTTATAGATTGGTATTATATGAGTTAGATGAGGATGAGGTTATATGGAAACCTTACATCAGATTCCCATCATTGTTAGGGATGAAGATAGATCTAGTGGTGGGTTAATAAGCTAGATGAATATGGGCGAGATTCCTAGATCATGTGGATCTATTTTAATTTGGGTGTGTATACTAATAGTTTTGGCTAAATCAAGATCTACATGAGGCACCTTAGGTTTATGAGAGATATGACTTGAAGGTGGAGTTTCCTAATCCATAGGTTATAGGGTTGGAGTAGCTAGTAGAGAAGGAGTAAGAGGTAGAGGGGTGGATGATGATAGTGTGATGGAGGCATACTTCTTATGATGGGTAGAGAAATATGGAGGGGGAGAGGGGTGGATGATGATAGGGTGATGGAGGCATACTTCTTATGATGGGTAGAGAAATATGGAGGGGGAGAGGAGAGGGTGGTGCATTAAGGTGGGAGGTAAAGGATGTGGAGATGGAGTATGAAAAGGGTGTAGGGGGAGATGGGGAGAGGGACATATAGGATATCCTAAAAGAGAGGGATGTAGCTTGAGAATAATACTCTAGAGTGGTGTTTAAGTGTTACTAGTTATAGGCATAACTAGTAGAGTTACAAAGGCACTATGATGCATTATAGTAGATCTATGATGAGGCATGTTGAGAATAGGATAAATATCATGAGCAGTACCAGAGGATCCAAGTAATAGTAGGTGTAATAAGAAGAGTAATTTCAAGGTCTATTATAGGATAGGGATAGGGTAGGAGTATACAAACTCCATGGAGTGTGAGTCTAAATAGGTATTAGGATGTGATAGTTGAGATGTGGTATTAAAAGCAAATTGTGATAGACCACTTACCAAAGAATTCTAGATATGCCAACCACCTAACCAAATAGGGTTAGGCACCACATGAGGCATTGATGACTATAAATAGCATGGGGAGCATTCCACATAGGGATAGGAGGGATGGAGGAGGAGATAGAAGAGAATATAGAGGGGAGAGTGGGTTAGGCAAGCTAGATATCTACTTGAACTAGATCTAGTTTATGAAGTAGTCAGTATATAGATACTATATGGATTGACTCTTTTGTATATATTAGATATTATAACACCCTTATGATGTATATTTGACTTGATATATATTCATGTTTATATTTTTTATTCATATTTATTACATGAGTTTATGTTACATGTTTATGTATTTGGATTATGTGGATTACATGTATATAGCATTGGATTTTAAGTGCATCATGTATTTGTATTCATTATGCAGTGTTTATATGGATTATGATATTTTAGGTTATGTGATTTATTTTTATCTTGATTATGGATTTGCATGTGTGTGCTTAAAATGGATTCATAGTAGATTATTACATGTGATGATTTATGATGGATTAATTACATATTATGCTATGGATTTATTTTGTATATATTGTGTTTATGTTTCTTTTATTTTTGATTGCATTTATTGGATTATATGGATAGAATTTTATATCATGGTTGATTATGGATCATGTACATTTTTCATAAATTTTTATATAACTGATTAATGGATGAATGTCTAATAATTGTCTGGGACCCTAAGCAATTCTAGACCCCAAGCAATTCTAGACCCCTTGTTCCTTTTACATGTATGCCTTTGTATCTAATACTAACGAAAATCTTCAACAATCCTTTATCAGGTGAATTCTTAAATCCTTGGCTTAAAATAAAAGGGGGATTATAGAAAAGGGGGAACACTAAATTATCTATAAATACACATGTCACTTTATGTTTCTAGACTTTTTAATTTTAAGTTAATCCATAGATAAATTTAGACTTATTAATGCTAGAAGTCTAAAAATGAAAGTTAATCAATGTATAAAGCTTTAATGAGACATAATTTTTGATTTCATAGATTATGCATGATTTAATTTTAAAATAAGAAACTAATCAATGCAAGAAGTTTCATGAATCATAGACATATAGCCATCCTTCAAGGGAGTGGTCTATTTATTTATATATATCTTAGTATTTGTCCTTCAAGGGACTAGTTTAAAATTTTTCCTTTTCTTGACTTTGATAATAACTATCCTTGACTAGTTTACTCTTCCTAATTTTGATATCCCAAAAATGTTTTGTGTCATGGAATAGATTATAAGGTAGCCATGAAAACATGTCCATGTGATATTCCCTTTGAACAATTTATTTTATGGTGATGTATTGTTAGGAAATAATGATTTGGGACTCAGCCCTATTTCAAATAGAGCCAATCCATGAGAACATGCTATGAAAAAATCTATGGTGTTCATACTTAAGGATAAAATTAGTATACTTCCATAAATCCACATGATTATTGATCATTTAAGGGGTATGTTAAAACTAGGGGATAATATTTTTGGGAGAATTTTTTTTATTAGAGTGTGTAATGCGATTATTAACAATATAAGGGACATAGATGTAAATCATTAAGAGGCTCATGTTCTAGTTTTCCATCAAGGGAGGCAAAATGATATGCCCTAGATTCATATTTATGAGTGATAATATAGGGTCCAATCTAATTAGGAGAAACATTTCCCCATTTAATTCATTATATATTTGTGACATGTTGATTTTATTTAAGGACAAGGTTACTGATATTAAACTATTTTTCCTTTAAATGTTGATTATATGCTCATTTTATTCCTTCTTGATATACATGAAGGTGGTTAAGGGTTATGGCTCGATGCTCATCTAAAATTTATTGATATGATAATTGATCTTGATGATAATATTATTTAATAATGATATCTATCAAAGATATTATAAGGGAGGGAATTGAAACCTCAAGGGGGAGAACTACTTTAGTACCATAGACTAAATAAAAATGGGTAGACCCTATAAGAATTTGAATACTAGTTCAATAAGACCATAAAGAAAAAGGTATGCAAAGATCCTAATCCTTTCTAGCCTCATTGACCATTTTAGTTAACATCTTAACAAGGGTTTTATTTAATTATTTTTCTTATACATTAGCTTTTAGATAATAAGGTGACAATAAACTTAGCTTAATGCCAAAGGAATCACACAACTTTTGGACTTACTTATTTTTACAAGATTTTCCATTATCTTTAATAATTTTATGTAAAAAACCAAAATGACATATGATGTGATGATTAATGAAATAAATAGTCTTATTTACCTTGGTTTAAATAAGGGTAATATCCTCCATCCACTTACTGAAATATTTAGTATTGGAATTGATAAATCCATGTCACTGAGAAGATTTGGGATTAATATGCCCTATAAGGTCTAAACCCCTTTTAGAGAAGGGCCAAAAATCCATAGATACTTATAATGCATGACTAATAATATGGGATAAATTAGCATGATTTTGACACTTCACACATTTCTTGACATACTCACAATAGTCTCGATTCAAAGTGGGCCAATAGTATCCAATCGTATAATTTTCTTGGTGATAGTTAAACCACTAAAATGGACACCATAGATTCCATAATGATTTTATTTTATTATGAAATTATTTTAGAATTTTGGAGACAATAGAGGAGAATAATATCAAATACTTTATTACAAATCACACCCCTTATTATTGTGTACCAAGAATTTTGATGCTAAAAAACATGCTTAACATTCTTGGATAGATCTGAAGGGATGATGCCTTTAAATAGGTAATAAAAAATCTATGTGTACAATAAATCCACATGGTTTTATTATATATTATGGATATAAGGAAGATAATTTTTTGTTTAAAAATGTTGATTTATCTTATGAATAAGGATAAATAACTTAGACTCCTAGGAAGAGGATGGGATAGAGGAGGCCAAGGAAGCCATGGTGTCATCAAACTTATTGGCTGATTGAGGAGTGGTCTAGATGATGTAATGGTTAAGGGTAGCTAAAAATTACTATTATAATTTATTTTAACTTTGGAGGATGTTATTACTTCACTAATATATGCCAATTATTTGGTTGACTATCAATTGGGAGTCATAAAAATGCAAATCAATTTAACCCATAGAGCCAAAGTTGTTTGGAGGCCTATAATTAGGAATTCAAATTATTCCATATTATTAGTGTAGTCAAAATCAAGCTTAAAATATAAGGGGATAATAAATACCTCAAGAGGTATTAAAATAATCCTTACTCCCCCTCCATGCTCGCATTTAGATCCATCAAAGAATAATGTCATTTGATATTCAAGATCTTCCTAGGATGTGGAGGCTATAACTTCATCAGGGAATTCATAATGAGATGGAAGATTATCATCAATTGATTAGAAATTATCTACCCCTTAATTAATTTTTGTTTAAGTAATTCAAGGTCAAATTCACCAAGTAACATCAGCCATCTTACCATCTTTTAATTTTGATAGGGTTTCAAATGCTTGAATTTAAGAGGATAAATATTGGTAATCAAATAAGTCTTGTGAATAAGACAATAATGGAAAATATTGGAAGCCATGAATGCAAGGTCCAAGCATAGTATTTCAATGTGCATGTATTGAGTTTCATACTCAACCACATTATGGCTTATATAATAAACTGGTTGTTCTTTGTGTTTATCATCTCAATGGGTAAGCATGGCACCTAATGCATGATCTATAAAAGGTCTTATCCTCCTTGGGTGTAATGAGGATATGAGTAGATAATATATAATTATTGAGAGTATTTTCCACTTTAAAATTTTAATCCCACACAAACTGGGTGTATTTCTTGATAAGGTGATGTAAAGGTTAACATCAATCTAAAAATTGTGAGATAAAATAGTGAATAGACTACCATTTTCCTTATAAAATATCAAATTTATTGAGGTTTGATGGAGTTGGAATATTTATAATTGATTAATCTTATTTGGATCAAACTTAATCATTCAAATAGAAATGATAAAACCTAATATCTTACCTGATTAGACTCTAAAAACACACTTTTTGGGGTTAAGATGAACCTGATAATGGATCAAACAAGCAAAGATTTACTAAAGGATGGACAAGTTATCCTTACGGAATTTATATTTACTAAGGATATCATCCACATAATCTTCAATGATTTTTTGAATTAAATCATGGAAAATGTAGGTCATGGTGCACTAGTAAGTGGCTCCTATGTTATTTAAACTAAAGGGCATTACCCTATAATAAAAATTCCCCCATGGAGTAATAAATAAGGTTATATGTTGCTCTTATAGGGATATAAGTATTTTATTGTAACTAAAATATCCATAAATGAGGGATAACATCTCATTTCCTATAGTAACATCCATGATTTGGTCAATGTTAGGAAGGGGAAAATCATATTTTGGAAAAGCAAGGTTGATGTCACGAAAGTTAGTATAAAGGTGGAGGCCCCCTATGGGTTTCTTGATGGGTAATATATTAGATATCCATTGAGGGTAATCTATAGTATGGATGAAGTTAATAGATAATAAGTGTTATAATTCTTTTTTGATAAGAAGTGTAATGTGAGGATTCATCTTATGAAGCCTTTACTTCATTATTTTAGTTTCAAAAATGGTAACAATATTATGGAGTATAATAATAGGATCAATTATAGGAATATAAATATAATACCAATAAAAATATTGGATATGATTAGTAAGGAATGCCAAAAAATCTTAGTGTTCCTAAAAATCTAAGGACATACTCACTTTGATATTTTATGTGGCTTCAAGCATCCCTATGTTAATATCAGTTAGGACCTCATTTAATAGACTAGGAGATTTAGATGGCATAATATTCTTCAAATATGAATCTCTTACCCTTAAATATGTTAAAATGGATTCATCATCATGACACTCCATTACTTGGATTAAGGGAGAATCTTCATTTATTAGGTTAGTGAATGTTAAAGGAAGGGATATCATTTTCTCATTACGTTGATAGGTTAGTGGTTCTAGGTAAATGGTGATAATGAAAAAAAAATTAGGTGGAATGGATATGGTATCATTTGTATCTATAGGGAAACCAATATGGGACAAGGGAGTTTCATCATCGACATTCATAGGGGCATGGGATACTAAGGCATAATTGTCATCAATTTCAAGAGCTTTCTTGAAACCAAGGCCATGTTTCTCATGCAGTTTTATAAAGTAATTTATTATGAC
This sequence comes from Torreya grandis, assembly GCA_037957365.1. Lineage (NCBI taxonomy): Eukaryota > Viridiplantae > Streptophyta > Pinopsida > Cupressales > Taxaceae > Torreya > Torreya grandis. The sequence goes on along the minus strand of JARHVA010001669.1, from coordinate 1,237,607 downwards.
CACATGGAGTCCTTGTTCATAAAATCATAATCCAAAACCTTTCCAAACATAACATTTTAAGTAGGTTTGATGAAAGTGTGGTTTTTCAAGGAAGGTTAAGGTATATGTAGATGGTTGGCCATAAATTTGGATTTCTTGATATAAATGAGATTGATCAATTCATCCATAAGTTAAGTGAATTTAGATATGGGAAGGTCTAAAAGGGATAATGTCTCCTACATTGGGTTGATAGGTATTTTGTTTATTAGGTCATCTATATTTTTGAGGGGTGGATAAAATGATGAGGGTTAATAGCTAATATTCTCCCATAAAAATTTGTTGGAATGTCTAATCGAAAGAGTTTACATCAGGGATGTGGGATGAAGATATATGAGAGATAACAGATGTTTCCCCTAAATATAATAGACTTAATTTATTCTAAAGGATCAAGACATCATTAGGTTGATAAGTCAAATCATATGTCATGAATGGATGTGGATTGATCAAGACACTATGGACCTTACCCTCATGTTAAAATTTAAGACATTAGTGAAAAGTGGATGGGATTCAATGTATAACATGTATCCAAGGATGTCTTAATAAGGTATTGTATTGAAACCCCCTCTTATTACATATAATAACTTAGGAAGGGTATACACACCTACTTGAATGAGAAGGGCAATCAATCCTAACATAGGGGCCATAATATCATTGAATTCCCATAAGATAGATGAATATTGATATAAAATTATCTCTAGTAATTATAATTATTTAAAAACATACAAATATAATATTTATTCTTGCTCTATTATCAATCATTACCATTTTAATTCAAGTCTGATTAATTTAGGTGGTGATAAATAGTGGTGGATCCTGGTCATCAAGGTATAATGGGGATATCTTGGAATTGTTAAATGTTATGGATGATGACTTTTTCAATGGTGTGATAAAAGATAATATAGGTTGAAGTTCATATTATTGTATCTTTGTAGTTTTCAAGGCCTTTATCATAGCTTCAAAAAAATTCAAAGAGTTTTGGACAAGTTCATACAAAAACATCTTGATTGGGAGTTGATGGAATTATTTTTAAATGGATATTTTTATCAACTTTGAATCATTATTATTCTATGTTTTTCCTAAAATAGAAATATTATGTTTTGGGATGGGAATTATAGGACTATCTATGTAGAAGAAAGAGATTTTACAATTGTCACTTTGGATTTATTAGGAGGTTACTTCTTATGACCCTGGGTCTAAGATCATGTAACTATGTGTATCACATTTATGTGAAATAGTGGTGGATATATCATAGTTTTTGACTCATTTAACTCTAAAGGGTTTAGGATGGGTTGATATTAAGTTCTATCAGAGATTTTATCTTCTTTTAAAACTCATTTTGACCCTCTTGGTAGTGTAGTAGTTCCTAAGGTGGATGTGACCTTAGTATTTTAATCATGGGGATAGTCATGACTAGATTGTTCCATACCATGAATTTTATTGCATTATAATTCTCAATATCATGTCCCACTATTTGATAATACATTCATTTCTTCTTTTCTTGATACCACTTCAATTTTTGAATATAGGGGTCAATAGGTTTTATGGGTGGTAGTGTGACAAGGAAAGTTTGAATAAGTTTATCGAGAATCATAGAGAAAGATCCCCTCAATAGATCCTAGATGGGTTTTTTGACCTACTAAGGCATTGGCATGGATGTTTCATTTGCTTTCAAGTCTTGATCCTTCACACTGGGTGTTTAATTATTTCCCATAGTAGGTAATTTATGTTTGGGATAAGACTTTATGCCTAGGCCTCATGGTTAGTAAGGATTTAAAGGGTTATGAATTGGAATTATTATAGTGGAAGATCCCTTTGTAATGGTATAAGTTCATTAAAACATAATTCTACAATTTTGGGTTTTAGGGTCACCAAATGATGAGGTTCCAATATCGATGTTCTAGTATGAATTGGTGGTATAGGTGTCTTCCTTTTTTGAATCTGATTGGGGGTAGCAAGGATATCCTCTTTAGGGAGTTTAATCCTTATGTGGGGACATTAAAAATATTTTCATAGTGAGGCCCCAAGGTTTTTATTTCCAATTCTTGAATCATTCCCCCTAATTTTTATCTTTAAAAGATTTAGAACTTCCCAAGCTATGAGGGAGGCTAGTCTTGGGTTTGGTTGAGGTAACATGATAGTCTTTGTAGGGGGAAGTAAGCTAGATGGGATGGGTATGCTACATGATGGTATTTTAGTGACTAGATGAGTGGTATGTTTATCCTCTAGGATCTCAAAATAAGCATCATCCTTGATATATTTATCATCCTTTGTTTCTAATTAATTGTCTTGAATGAATTTAGGTAATTTTTCCTTGATAAGATCTTAAATAATGAGATCCAAAAAGCCTGAGTGAGTCTTGGGATAAATCTAATTAATTCAAAAGGTTTGAAGGTATCTCCTATAAATATATTTAGAATTTTAGTTAATGTAGAAAATGATTCAGAATGACTACCAACCTCCTTAGGTAAAAGTTGATCATGGATCATACTTATCACATGGGTCTCATGGTCTATGGTGTATCTTGAATTAGCCTATACAAAATTAGATATAGAGGTATGGTTAGGAAATGACTACCTAAATATGTCTATGGATTAATTAGGAGGATAATTAGGGTTATCTAACTATAACTCTCCTTGATTAATAAGGTTTTGAACTAGACCTTTGAAGTATCATCACCTACTGGCATCATGACTTGGTATATGATGGTAATTGCAGAAGTCATTTTCTTTAAACAAAATAGGCATAGGGAGATAATCATCAAGAGGTATAACTAGAGGAATTTTGATGATAGAGGCCTTTAAGATCTTGTCTAGAATAGAAGTATAAGATTTGGCTAAGGGTGTGTACTACCATAGAGTAAATCATGTTAATGGTTTTTATGATTATGCTTGGGAGGTAGAGGGTTTGGATTGGATTTTTGTCTTCAAGGGTACTAATTTTTAGACCATGGCATTAGAAGTGCCTTTGGTTTTGGTATTGTTATTTTCTTTAGAGGAATTAGGTTTGAAGTTTTTATTATGCAACTTTACCTTCCCTTCTTCTAAATATTATATTTCTAACTTAAGGGCCATAGAAAAGGCCTCGTCAAAAGTCTTAAAGTATTGAACCCATAATCTTAATGAGATATGTTTAGAACATGATCTCATAAATAGTTTGATTAATTATGGTTGAGGGAGGGAGAAAGTAAGTTGGTTTATAAGACTCTACCATCTATCTATGAAATCATCAATAGATTCATCATCTAATTGTTTCATGTCATAGAGGTCAATTATGGGAAATATTCTTGAAATGTTAATGGAAAAGTGCTCTAAAAATATATGGGATAGTTACCCAAAAGAAAATAGGAAATTTTGAGGGATAGATATGTACCAATCTATATTTAGTCCAACTAACAACATGGGAAACATTCTTAGGAGAAGAGCATCATCATGTGCTATAAAATAAAAAGCATGTCTAAACACTCTAATGTGTTGTTAAGGATCTTCCTTATTTTAAAATTTCAAGAATTTTATAAGTTCCCATTGTTAGGGGTATGGTCTAATAGGGATAGTTGGATTAATGGGTTCATTGCATATTTGCCCATAAGTGAGCATATTTTTCTGGCCAGATATAGATGCTTCCAAATTTTCCATTCTATTCATAAGGATGTTCATAAGGTCAGTTTGGGTATTATATTAAGGAATACCCTTAAGACATTTTGTTGTGGATATTTATAGGTATTAAATGGAGTGTAAAAGGGTTACAACAAGGGGTAACCAACTGAAGTCATCATAATAGTTTGGGATGTCTCCACATATTATAGGGATTTCATGGGTATGTAAGTAGACCCAAGGGATTGTGAGGGAGATATATATTGGATATTCAATGGGATGTACTAATGAGGAGTTGAATAAAGAGAGCTTGTTGAAAATGTTGAGTTTGGGGATTTGAGGCTATGCTATTTTGGATGGGAAAGAGATTCGAAGGGATTAAAATCACTAAGTTATAAGGTGTTGTGGTAGGATGTGAAGTGAACATAAGTGGAGGTGTGGTAAAATTTTGGGCTTGGGTACTAGTTGGAGATAGACCACTAGATGTTAATAGAGGTGGATTTTTTTAAGTTTGTGTAGTGTTAGTATCGAAATAATGAACCCAAAAACTATCAAGACAATACAATTACCAATAAGCCAAGATCTTGAAATAATAAGTTGAATTGATTGATATTGAATGAATTGAAATAATTAAAAACCCAAACCATGATTAAATAAGCCTAAAGTCAAAAATTAGAGTTTACATATAAAATTTGAAAAAAAAAAAACCTAAAAAAATACCTATTTTTAAGAGCTATTATTTATAGTAAATTCACATGCAAGTGCATGAAGCTCTAAAAATTTGCAAAAACATCCTAAACACTATAATTATACTATGGGATGAAATTAAACTAAATTTAATGACTAGTCCTAAAAATATATATTTTTTAAAAATAGAAAAAACCCAAAAAATTAACTAAATTGTAATTTTAGACCCTTAGATGATCACGTATGGCCTCCTAAAAATATTGAAAACATTCTTAGGTAGGTAAAACTACCTAGGGATAGCATATAAAATTTTTATAGTAATTTTAGCATGTGGAAGAGCTCAAATAGAGCTATGGGTCAAAATTTATGGCCTCCACAAGGTTGGCCTATTTTTTCTACATCATTCTCCTTTGGTTGAAAACAACTCATCTCCTATGAGTTGCCCTGATTGTATTTCTACCATTTTTCAATCTTCTTCAACTCCCATTATGTAATAAAAGTGTTGTATTATTGCAAATCCTTCCCACTAAACCAAATACTTGTTATAATTCCCTTACCTTGTGCTTACTATCTTCATATCTAAAACCTACACTTTTTTATTTATTCTTTAGAACTTGTTGCTCCCAATTTACTTTATCATCTTTAGTATAAATATAAAACATTATATACTAGATATATATCAAAATTTTGTGGTAAACTCACCTCATAAGCATTATCATTGATTTTCTTCACAATTATGCATGGTCCAATTTTCTTGTACTTCAACTTGTTGTATGTGCCTTTTGGAAATATTTATTTATGAAAGTAAACCATTACCAACTCTCCTTATTCAAATACCTTGGATCTTATTCTTACATATTCTATTGCTTTATATTTCTTATTACTTTCTTAAAATTTTCTTTTTACTCCTTGAAACTATTGTATATGCTCTACAAATGCTTCTGCATCATCACTAATTTGATCTACAATCCATAATTTTACCAAATCTAAAATACTCATAAGATTTCTCCCATAAAAAATTTGAAAATGTGACTTTATTATTGATCTATTCACTAAACTATTATATACAAACTCAACTTGTTGTAAAGCCAAGTCCCATTATTTGGCCTTCTCTCCCACAATGCATCTCAACAAATTTCCCAAGATTCTATTCATAAATTTTATTTGTCCATCTATTTGTGGGTGATATGCGCTACTAAATTGTATCTTAATACCTGATTTCTTCCATAAAGTCCTCCAAAAATTACTTAGACATTTTGTGTCCCTATCTAAAGTAATAGTTTTTGGAATACCATGCAATCTCACAATATCCCTAAAAAATAATTCAAAAACACTAGTGGCATCATTGGTTTTATTACATGTAATGAAATGAACCATTTTATAAAATTTATCTACAAGAACAAAAATTGAATCATTACCTCTCTGTGTATTTGGCAATCCCAACACAAAGTCCATACTCAAATTTGTCCATGGTCCTCTTGGAACTAGTAATGGCATGTATAATCTAGTATTTTGTGCATGTCCTTTAGCCACCTAACATATTTTACACCTTGAAACATACCTTGTCACATTTATCTTTATCTTTGGATAAACATACTTTTATTCCACCAAAGCTATTGTCTTCATCTTACCAAAATGTCTAGCTAAACTACCACTATGTAATTATCTTATTATATTGTCTTGTAGAGACCCAACTAATATGCATAATTATTTCCCTTTTAAGAGATAACCTTAATATATAAGATACTCATCATGAATAATATTTATCCCACTTGTTAATAGATTCTTTCACTATTCATTTATCTTTCCAAAATATGGATCAGTATCATATAATTTTTTGATAGCTTCAAATCCAATTACTTCACTCACTATAGTAGTTAATAACTCTACCCTCCTACTCGATGTGTCAGCTACATGATTATACTTTTCTAATTTATGATTCAACACAAAATTATACTCCTAGGAAAAATAAACCCACTTTTCATGCCTACTATTCAACTTATTTTGTGTATTCACATACTTCAAAACCTCATGATCTGTAAATAGTATAAACTCCTTAGGCACCATATAATGCCTCCAATGTATTAATGCTTATACAATTACATAAAGTTCAACATCATAAGTAGAATACTTTGTTCTTACCTCATTTAATTTCTCACTAAAATATGATATTGGCTTTCCTTTTTGACTCAACATAACACCAATTCCCACAAATGAATCATCACAATCAACCTCAAACACTTTTTTAAAATTTTGCAATGTTAAAATTGGTCTTTTTGTAATCTTCTTATTCAAATTTTCAAAACTTTTTTGTGGTTGATCTAGTCCATGCAAATTCTTTCCCTCTCATGCAATATATTATTGGTGCTACAATACTACTAAATTTTTTAATTAATATTTTATAAAAAGTTGCTTAACCATGGAAACTTCTTACCTCTGTAATGACGTTTTGAATAGGCCACTCAAAAATTGTCTTTATCTTTTCTTCATCCATTTTCACACCATTTACCGAAACTACAAATCCCAAAAATACCAAACTATTTTGCATAAACTTGCACTTCTTCACATTTACATACAACTTCTCCTTTCTTAACAAATCCATTACCATTCTAAAATTTTATATGTTCTTCTTTAGTCTTAATGAATATCAAAATATCATCAAAATAAACAACCAAAAACTTACCAATATATTCTCATAACATTTTATTCGTCACCCTCATAAATGTGCTAGGTACATTAGAAAATCAGAATGGCATCACCATCCACTCATATAAGCCATCCCTAGTCTTGAATGTAGTTTTCCACTCATCTCCTTCATGAATTTGAATATGATAATAACCACTCCTTAGATAAATCTTGGTAAAATATTTTTCTCCTATAAGCACATCCATCATATCATCTAAATGAGGTATAGTAAACCTATACTTTATTGTAATTTTGTTAATTATTATATTATCCATACACATTCTCCATCCTCCATCTTCCTTTGGATTCAACAATGCTGATGTTTCACATGAACTCATACTCTCCCTTATCACCTTCTTTCTTATCAATTTAGTAATCTATTTATTTAATTTTTCATGTTATATTTGACTCATCTTATAAGCTACTTGATTAGGTAAAGCTGATCCTGAAATCAAATCAATGTGATGTTAAATATCTCTCTTTAGTGGTAAACCATCTGGTAAATCATTAGGCATAACATATACATATTATTTCAAAACTCTTGTTTCTTTTTTTGGTATTGGCACCATTTATGTATCTTCATTCTTTGCTACTAATACATAATAACAACCTGCCACCTTCATATTTTGTATAAATTCCATAATAGAGAGCATGTTTTTTGTCTTCTCTTCCTCTTTAAGAGGTAACAAAACTACCATTGTACCACCTTTCCAAAAAGTGTGTGTTCTTTTCTCCATCATGAATTACTTTCTTGTCAAATTTCCATGATCTCTTGAATAATACATGGCATGTATCCATCAAAATAACATCACACCATATTTCATAATTATATTTTTTCCTATATAAAACTTGATTAAGCACCTTTTATCTACTTTAAATTCATTTAATTTCTTAAACCATGAAATCCAATAAGGATTAGGATGCTTTTCACATTGAAAATTTAGTTTCTCTATCATTTATTTAGAAACCATATTTTCATAACTACCACCATCTATAATTAATTTGCATACCTTTTCACCCAAAGTACATCTTGTTCAAAAAAATTTGTTCACATCCATGCATCAACACCTTATTTATTTTGTACTTGTTCCTTCCTTGGAGTGACCATGGTTCTTCTCATCATGAGATTATCTCCAACATCTACTGGTTCAACTTTTGTATTCTACTCCTCTATCTCAACCTCAACTAGATTCACTCCCAAGTGATTTTTTTGCCTTCTTTATTGATCTTCATAGTGTATAAAATCAAATGTTTTGTGTCCTTATTATCCACATCTATAAGAAACATAGGACCTAAACTGATTCAAAAACCATCCTCTAGCACCATTGTAACCTTGTCCTCTTTAAAATCCTCTTCCTCTTTATTGGTATTGAAACCCTTGCCTATTATCATCTCACCTTTCTACACCACATGATGACTCACCTCTATCAGTATTAGATCCACCTCTAGTGGTATTAAACCCACCTCATCCGATATTTGAATGGGATCCACCTCTTTTTAGACCAAGAGAATTTCTTCTAAAATTTTATTTATTTATTTTTTCTTCTGCCTTGAAAGCTAATTGATAAGCCTCTCCATGTTAAGTATTTTATGCATGCTTAATTCATCTTGAATAGAAAATTTCAGACCATTTTCATACCTTGAAACCATCTACTCTTATGTTTAATCATACTCCACTCATATGGAAAGCTTATAAAATTCATCTATATACTCTTGTATACTATGATCTTTTTGCCTCAAATTCTAGAATATTTTGTATAGGGTTTATGCATAATCCATAAGAAAAAAAATCTCCCTTAGCTTCTTCTCCATATTTTTCCATGAGTTAACTTCTCTTTACCTTTACTCTATCTTTTTACAAGTGATCCCACCAAATCATTGCATGACGTTTCAATTTCATGCATGAAAATTTTACTTTCTTGTCTTCTCTCATAGTCTTCCACTCAAAGAATTTCTCCATGCTATTCATCCAATCTATCAACTCCTCTAGTTTTAAACTACCTCCATAATATATAACATCAACCTTGATTCCTTGATTCCTTCATTCCAAATCTCAAACCATCCTCTCTTGCATCGATGGTGGCTACTCTTTATATTCTTCCTCTTGCCAAACTTCGTCACAATCTATGTCTTCCTCATATCTTCTCTATTGATTAGTGATAACCTTGATTAATTTATTAACTTGTCTTTTCAAATCTCGTATAGTTTGTTTCATTTTCATAGTACCTCCTCATCTTCTCACCATGTCTTTCTCCTCCAAAATTTAAACTTTCTCTAATACTAAATAATGAACCCAAAAACTATCAAGATATTAAAATTACCAATAGGCCAAGATATTGAAACAATAACTTGTATTGATTTGTATTGAATGAATTGAAATAATTACAAACTAAAACCATGCTTAAGTAAGCCTAAACTTATAAATTAGAGTTTACATGAAAATTTTGAAAAAAAACTAAAACCTAAAAAAATGCCTATTTTTAAGAGATTCTTTTATAGTGAGTTCACCAGCTCTAAAAATATCCTAAAATATCCTAAACACTATAATTAGACTATGGGATGAAATTAAACTAAAGTTAATGTTTGGTCCTAAATATATACAATTTATAAAAATAGGAAAAACCCAAAAAAATAATTAAATAATAATTTTAGACCCTTAGATGATCACATATGGCCTCCAAAAAATATTGAAAACATTCCTAGGTAGGTAAAACTACCTAGGGATAGCAAAAAAAAAAATTGATGTAGTCATTTTGGCATGTGGAAGAGCTCAAATAGAGCTACGAGTCAAAAGTTATGGCCTCCAAAAAGGTTGGCCTCTTTTTTTACATCATGAAACCTATTGGGGGAGGATTTTTGAGAGAGGAAACCATGGATGTAATAATCCATTTTGGTCCATCTATGGGTATGCCAAAAACATTATCAAAATACTATGTATGAGGGGAAAGTGGAATACAATTTTCTCGAGTGCTGAAGTAATGGTTAAAAACAACTAGATTACTATCTAATATGGTAGTGAATTTAGGATATCCTTAAGTATAGAACTAAGGAATACCCTCCCCTATAGACTCAAGAAAATTAGGAGGACTTAAGGTTTTCTCAATGGATGAGTATGAAGTTGGGGATTCAATTTTTTTGAGCAACTGATGTCATGTCAAAACCATATAACACTGAATAGAAATAAAGAAAAATAAGTAAAAAGGCACACAATAGTCTTTTTTATTTTGTTTTAGTGGAAACAAGAACATGTAACCACTATATAATGTTCTTAAAATATTTTACCTTTTTAATAAATTAACTTTAGAGTGTGATAAGGAAAAAAGGGTAAGTGAGGGTACTAATCAATGTTAATCTAAATATGGTTGTGGATTTTGTTGAAGGATGGGAACCTATATATACATGAAGGTACATTGAAGCCTAATTCCATGTTGTAAGAATGTATGTGGCTTGGTATTGGGTCCTACCCTCTCATTTCACACACCATAACAATAAGGTTGTCAAGTGCTTAAGCATATATACTTCTTTCCATAATTTTTATACTCAGATGATACACCGAGTTGGTTTTCCCCTTGGTGATTAAATCTAAGTAGGTCAACCTTAGGTAATAAAATGTTTCAAATACTTATTTCAGGATTATGTGGTTTTTGTTGTGTGTGATAAGGTTCGATTACTATTATATATTAATTTGTCTAGATTATTCTATGTGAATTATCTAAGAAATCAAATGATGAATGAAATTATTTTTAAACTTTAAAATGAAAAGTAAGGTTTTTTTTATATTTTTCTCTTTTTTAATGAAAGCAAAATAATTAGAAATGATGCAACTAATGAGCGATTTTACAATGAAAACAACAAGAACAATGATACTTTATGTTTCCCATTAGGCATGTTAGAATGTTTTGGTATTTTTTAGTTCTTTTTATTAATAAAAATTAATTACTAAAAATGGAAATTATATAGGGTTTTGAAAGAGGAATACTTGTGATGGGGATGTGCACCATTGATCCAATGAGGTGGGAGCTCCTTTTTGGCTAGGAAGGATTACCTACATAATAAAGACAACTTAGACAAGATTGATTAATAATATATATGGGTGAAATTCCTTATATAATATCAATTCCAATAAGTGGTACACTTCATTAAAAGGATGTCAATCCATTATTTATATAATTAAATATATAATAAAATAAGCTAAATTACAATATAGGATGTGATCATATTATGAAACTAAAATGAAACAAATCAATCTATTATATAGATATTATTAAAATGTTCATTCCAATATGTTAATACATAGTCCTCTTACTCTTGGATTGCTTCTAGTTGCTTGGGGATGGCCTCTAGAGTTGGGGTGAAGACAATCACATAAAATCCTAAATTGAAAGAGATATCAATTTAATCAATGAATAAAGGATGAATAACTATGGTTAGATCATGAATTCAGACTATATCATGTACGACACTAGGCAAGGTCATATACAAACATCAATACATGATTTTAGGCCTTAAAAAAAAAATTGGATATGTTTAAAATTGTTAACCTAGTCTTAAGTTATAGACAAAAGTGAAAACATAGGGGTTGGTGTTGATTGTATCAAAATTGGTATCGATCAGATGATCAATGTTGATCTAGAAAGAATCATGGTCAATCCTTATAGTGGGTACTAAAATGGTCAGAAGGTTCCTAAGGATGTATTTTACATATATTAAAAGACTCTTAAACTGATCATTGATATACATAAATAGGCTTACAAAATCAAACATAATAGAAAAGAGTAAAATATTAAGTTAAAACTAATTACGTATATGGAAAACTTACCTATACAAAAGATTTCTAGGATGTAGATAAATACCTCATTGACAAAAATATGGTTGCATTTGAGTAGAGTGTGGGTAGATAGGAATTGACATAGTATTATTCTATAGTGCTCTAGGTGAATTTTTTCAGCATTCTAATGTGAAAAAATTAGGATCCATAACCTGAGGGTGGCCTAGCTATAAATCAACATTGATCCTAATAATATTGGAGATGATTGTATGAAACATTACCAATTTTATCTAAGTTTGAGTTGTTAGTTTCAAAAACTCAAGATCCAAGATGAAAGTATAGGTCAAGTTGGTTTTAACAGGGTTCATACATGGGAAGGTTGTTAGCAAGGTTAAAACAACTTACCCACATTAGGTTTGGAAAGAGTTAACTTGGATTTAGGGATAGTAAACTAGTTACTTAGGTAAAATGGTAATTAGATTATTTACACAAATTTAAATGGTAAATAGTGATACTATATTAACTAGTGTAAGAAATGTAGGGAAGGGGTAAGACACATTTATTCAAAATAAAGCAGTGTAAATTTATAGTGTCTACGCTATATTTGAGGTATAAATTTGGTATGTATATCTCCCTCCTTGATCTATATAAATCTCAATTTATACCTCTATAAATTTTATTCTTTATCTATGATGGTGTGGTAATCTTTGAGAAGGTATTTTTTAAGGAATACATATTTTGATCTATGCCATTTGAAGCTATATTCCTTTTTAAATATGTAATTTCTTCCATAATTATCCTTTTATTTTCAAATATATTCCTAAATATTACTTTTTTCCACATTTTGATGTTACTTTTTATGTTTTTAAGTTTTTTGGTCACCTTGTACATGTTTTTACCTTTGATATTAATTCTCTACCAATGTTTTATTCTCTCATTAAGATCTATATGTTACGTCCACATATTTTCAAATTTTATTCATGTGTTGACTCTTTTTTCTCCCATTTCCATATTAAACATTATAAGATTGTGATAATATCCTATTTTAGGTATAGAGGATAGACAAAAATTGTGCGGTCATCCATTCATGAGTTTTAAGGATTCAGTCAAGTCTAGCTTAGATCAAATTGTCATCAAAATGTCTATTATACAAATTATAGGTATCACTTCTAAGCTCCACATATATAATCCCATTATTTGATATAAATCTTGATAAATCCTCCACACTTTAATTATAGTCATGTTTGCCTCCTATTTTTTCTAATTGTGACATGGAGTATTAAAATACATATTTTTGTCCACTTAATATTCATACAATATCTTCTGAAATCATGTAGATCTTCCCAAATATTTATTATACCAGTATGCATGTTGGGAGTATATATATTTGAAAGGATCCATAGGATTTAGCAACCACATTAGTAAAAAAATGGAAATATGGTGCTCATTTATAATTAGGATATCCTTTCATTGGTTGTCACATCCCAAAAAATTGTAAGCCCACTAAAAGCTCCTATAGAACTAACAATAAATCTTAAGTCCTCCTTCCATATCTTGTTTTTAACTTCCAAAACTATTTTATTGAACATATTTGTTTATTTTAAATCTATAAAATTGGGTATATTATTCTTCCTAAGATATCTTAGGATTCTATGTTTATTGTAATTATTAATACCTAAAATAATCTATAAAAAATTGTCATTAGATAAAGATAAATGACCTCTTACCCCTTTTATATCCAAGGTTCTCTTAATACCATAATTAATATAATTATATGTATATTTAATATGGGCATCATTTTGGTTGGGTTTAAATTTCTTCTTATCAAATCTCGCATCTACTTCCTTTCCTCCCTCCTTGTCTAGTAGCTCTAGGAATGGCATGTTCTTTAATTTATTTCCTTTTTCTTTGAATTTTATTTTAATTTTTGAAAACAAAATCTATATTATCCAAGGATCAAGGGATGAAATCCTCCTTGTCCATCATTTTATCAATAATTTAGTTCTCTTTTTATTTAGTAGATAATTAATTACCTCTACATCTAAAAATTTAAAATTAGATAAGAGTGAATTAGTTTTAGGTGAATCTTTACCTTTCATATCCACCTATAATTCTTATAGGTCTTCATTAAATGAGACTTTAGGTTTTCCAACATCTTTTGGATCTTAGACACCATTTATCTCCCTTGGATCAACCATATGTTCTTCCAGAATCTTGATTTACTTGTTTTCCTAATGTCATCTCTTGTTCTTCCATTAAACTCTTTTTATCCTCTTGGATATTTTTTAAACATTCTTCAATTATTTGATCCTACTTCAATCCATCCTCTTCATTTTATTTCTCTAACGAGTCCTCCTTGGAAGCATGATGTTTTTGAGATTGAATAGGAAGGTCCTCCTCTTTATTTTTCTAAAATCTTTGCTATTTTATTCTAAAAACCTACTCATTTTAATTTTTATGGAACATATTATAAATATGTCCCAATTTGTGGCAACTACTACATTTTAATGCGGAGTCCTCGTATTCAATTTTTTGTACCCATTTTACAAATTTTGAATTTAATGTCATAAAGATTGGTAGACTTATTTCCAAAAAAATAATTGATGTAGAACCTTGCATAAATGATCCTTGATATTAATTTGGCTACATCATCAAAATCAATCAAGTTCCAAAAATGTTTGGTTATTCCTATCATTATCTCTTCTTTCTAAAACTCTAGAGGAAGTTTAGGTAATGTTACCAATATTAGCATTAGATTAATATCCTCCTTATCAAGATTAAATCATGGATTCAACTTCAATAAGAAAATTCCCATCCTTCCAAAGAACTAGGGACCCCTTACAAATATTCTAACATAATATTTAGAGTTATTGAGGTTATTCAAGAAGAATCCCTTTGTCATGGCAAAGGTCTCTAAATTTTTTGTCAGCTACCATTTTATTTCCACTCATTTCATAAACACATAAATATTTGGCTTTAAACATATAAATTTACCTACCAAATCATTATCCATTTTTTATAGAGATCTCCTCACCATTAAGTCTAGGATATCAAGGTGTAATCCTTATTTTCTATAGGTTCTTAGGATAACTTTTTCTAATAGATCTAAGGATTTTTGAATTGATTTCCCCTTGAGGTTTTCCATAAATGACACTTGGGTTCCTTGAACCACCTTCGTATCTATATCTAGTGGTGTGTCCAATACATTACTATTCCCACCATCTTTCAAGAAGTTTAAAATTACTTCTTGGTTGGATCCATCACCATCCCATTTTACTACTCAGAGCTCAGACTCAAATTTATTATAAAACATGTATTTTCTCTCACCATGTTGGGTATTATATAAATATGATACTAAATATAAGTTTACACTTTTTATAAGTTTATTCAAATGTGCCTATATGAATATGATATTAATTATGTGGATATATTATTAAATCAAAATATATATATAAATATCTTAAACTTAATTTTCAATGAAAATATAATGTCTTATATTTTAATAAATGGTGAAATAAATGATTGTGAAATCAAAAGGGTGAGTTAATTATGTTACTATAGTTACTTTAGATGGTTTATACAGTTGTAATTATTCTAAATATCAAATTTTTAGAAAGTTTGGAAAATGTGAAGAGTGGCAGTATCAAGGTGATTAAATGTATGACTTAAATTATTTTATAATCAATGTGGACATAGGGGATACTCTATGCCATAACCTTCAAAATGGATGATTGGTAAAATACTCATAAGTATTAAATGCTTTGAATTATATTTTAATGCATTGGATGTTAATCTAATTTAAGCATTAATTAAGAACATAAGACTTTGGATTACAATCACCCTATACTTGATTTGAAGATGAAGTTATTCAATTAATAAGTATTTTATTACATTGAGTTTGACTATAAGCTAAGTCCTAGTAGATATGAGGTAATTGTAATTAAATTATGAAATTTAGAATATTAAATTGAATTTAACTTCTTTGAGGTATTTGATATTTGTTGAGGGATAATTATTATTAGTATATGGTTAATTTGGAATTTAGATAAACTCCAAAGTGGTCGGTGACTAGTAGAACTCATGGATGGACCATTTTATGTCACTATGAGCTACTAAGAGACTAAGGAGCATGTTAGTAGAATTAAGCATAAATTTATAGATAAATATTCTAGCTATAATGGATGTGATCAATCATGTGATTTATTTTTATACATCTACATAAAATCTCATAAGATGCCAATAAAGAATAAGATTTGTGATATAATAATGTTTCATGTCATTTAGATAAGTAATTAAAGTAATTTATTTGGTTCAATAAGTTACTTTGATGTGATATCAAATGCTTGGATTTATTATTATGAGTTAATTATTAAGGAAATTATTAGTTTATATAAACCCTATTATTTCTTAAGGTCATTTTTTAAGGGATTATAATATGAAATCATAGTATGATTGATTATTTAGTGGAATTGGAAATAATTGGTGATAATCAATGCAATCTATGATCAACTTGGATAGTATATTTAACTTAGTCACTTAATCTATCCAAAAGAGACTATAGGTTTAATGATTATCATTATTAATATATTAAACTCTATGAAAAAGTATAGGTTTTTTATTTAATATTTTTTTTATCAAGTGTGGAATCTCTTTGAAGATTTAATGTTTCTTAAATATGCAAACTCACTATAAAGGTTGTATTGAGGTAAACAATTTTTGGATGCATGTTTAGCAATAGATAATCTAATATAATTATGATTACATGGGTTTGGAAAACATTACTTTACAGATTATTATTCCATTTGTAATTAATTAGTGATAAACCCAACTAAACACTAGATTTATGTCTTGTACCCTGATTAGTTGGTGTATAGATCTATTTTTGTTATAAGTATTATTATAATGCATTTATTATATTTTAGAGGTGAAAATATCATAAGAATAAAATTATTAATTATGGATAGAGAATATAATTGTTAGGTTATTATTGGAACTTGGTGTTAGTCACATAACTTATAAGTGTGTAAACTCTCATATGGTTATTATGAGAAGGTTTTAACAATGATGTACATATATTTAATTTAAAGTGATGGTATTATTTATACATGTACACTTGTTAGTGTTGGAAATATAAATCATAACTCTAAAAATTCAAAAAAAATCTGGACTAATTTGTATGGTTGTGATAGTGGTGTCAAAGCCTAGTTATAGCCTAGGGAACTTTGGGTGAAAATTGGGTTAAAAAAGTTTTGGTGTTTCTTAGGATGGTGAGGACATGGGAAAATAGAGGTAATAAAAATTCTAATAGAGATGTTTTGAAAACCATGGCCTTGATGGTCATGATGGAAATGACCATGTCAAAAATAATGTTTCTTATAACAATAGTGTTAGAGATAATGCCAATAATGACGAAGATGGTCATAATGTTATCTTGAATGACATTTTGGGTGTACTTTATAAAATTCAAATCCAAATGGAAACATATGGATAAAGGTTGATCAACATGGAAGACCTTCAAGAATGAGGTGAGTAGGAAGAGGTGCAAAGTGATGAGATAAGGGTGAGAACCTAAGGTAAAATGATGTTTTTGATCCCATCATTAAGAAACTTAAGAAACTCCTACCTCATACCTATTCTAATGAGGAATCTAGAGAAGTTGTAAAGGCATGATTATTGAACCTATAGAAATATTTCACTCTGCATAATATGGGTGTTAATTGATAAAATTAATATAATCATATATAATGCACACACAAGTAGAATCTACAATTAAACTGGTATAGCAAATCATAATAATAACAATTAGATCATTATGCACATAACACAAAGATAACATGGGAAACCCTCATAAGTTAAAACACCCATAAATTTTTATATTCATATACATGAGAAACTTATTATCCCATATATATAACATTCTCAATCTCCTCTCTATCAATCTTCTTCATGAAACATTTCCAAGATATTTTCCACACACAAATATTACTTTGTCACAATATCAAAAAAATATATTCAAGTGTTTGACTACATTTACAATAGGGGTAAACCCCTATTTATAATAAATGTTAGTAGAGGTGACCATTGTAACCAATAGGTCCAACCTTTCCCAGAATATTTTAATCAATGATAAATAAAAATGTATATTTTATTATTTATTTACACAAAGTTTTTCAACCTGTGTTAATAAATAATAAGTCATTATTATTTAATTTACCTAAAATAAACTAAGGCTATATAATATAATCACTTAGACATTAAATGTTATAACACTCACCCTTTATTATAAGTTGGGATAAATTTCATAGTCACCTTAATAAAGGAATTATACTATATACAAAGTTGAATGATTTATAAAACCTTCATCATGCCAAAATCACCTTTTTAAATAAAAATAATTATAATGCATAAATTTCTTAAGGTAAGATTAGGCTAGTATGATCATGAGACTGCATCTCAAATTTTATCATTAATAATTAACTAATAATATGTGGATACTTTTATAACATAAATAAATCTATTACAAAGTATGATTTTATGTATTAGGGTACAAAAGTAAAACTTACACATAAATTTTATTAAAAAACAAATAACTTCCACATGAAGTTTACTATGCCTTACAATGAGAAGAAGTATAGAGAAGAAGGAAAACACGATCATTAGTAAGTGGAATTAGCATGCAAACTCCTCCTCGATGGAAAATTTGAGAGGAATAATATTACATGAAACTAACAAAACTTGGTAGCACCAAGTGGTTTTGGGAAGATATATGTGATAGGTTCATCCATACGACAAAACTACAGATCAATTTCACCATTAAGGATTTTCTCTTAGATAAAATCCACATGGACTTCAATATGTTTAGTTTTTTAGGGTTTCAATAGAGATATGCAACTTTGGTTATCATGATGAATGGTGGTAATATAAGAAACATTCAAATGAAGTTCTCCTAATAACCTTCACGACCACATGGATTTTTTAGTAGCTTCCATAGCAATTATTTACTCAAATTTAGTAGAAGAGATAGAGACAGTGGGTTGTTTTTATATTCTCAAGTGATAGCACCTACACTAAACTTAAACACATATTTATGATTCATATTATCACCATCATGGTCCCCATCACAATAACTATATAATTTGGTATTAGCAAAGGAAGAATAAAATAAACCAAAATTAATAGTTCCTTTAATATAACAAATTATATATTTAGCTAATATCCAATGATCCAAATATGGATCCTACATGAATTTATAAGTAACAATAAAAACATATGAAATATCTAGCCTGTTAATGGTTAGATAAATAAAACTACCAACAAGCTATCTATACAGAGTAAGGTTAGATTTTTCACATGCAAATTTTGATGTCATGACCATGCTTGCCAAATACATTGATTTTGATTGATTATTGATTCGATTATGATTTTTGGACATTATATTGTGGATATTATGGTTCATTTTATAACATTTAAAATATTTTTAAACTTATATTTATATAACATTATACTTATGTACTTGTATAATTTTAATGATTATCAGATACTATTGATGCCTGTATGGGTTGGTTGAAATTTTATTATAGATAAGCATATGTTAGTTCTAGAATATGGTGTGTAATGATAAAATTAGAGTATGGATTTAATAATAAATCATTATGTAATAGTGTCACCACCCATTTTTAAGTATTTTTTATTTTTAATCTTGAGTTGTGTTAATCTTCCTTATTATCAATCTTTTGTTAGTTAAATTTCTTTACTATTTTAGTTCATCATTTTCTTCATTGTTATCATCTAAGCAACCAAATGAAAATTAGGATGATATTGTGTTTATTTTAACATCAGTGTGATGAGTTCTTACAATACTAGATGAATTTTCATTGAAATCCAAATATAAGGATGTTGAACATCATAATATCTTTTATAAGTTATATGGTACCCTACTTTGAAACCAGTTTAGGTCTGAGTGACAATTATAATTGGTCACCATGAAAGGCTAACACCATAAAATTGTAGGCCCATGTTCAAACTAAGATAATTAAATGATTATTTAGTTTTTAAAATAATAATTAAGGTTTTAGATAATTGGTAATATTTCAGGAAATGACTAAGGTGGAAAAAGTTTTATAATCCAAGGAGTGGATACAACTTAGAGATCCAAGGTGATGGTATTAATCAAATAAAACCATAAGCTAAAAGGACTTAGGTTAAAGAAGAGTGTTCAACCTTAAAAAAACTTATGTGATGACTCAATTGTGAATCAATATTGGTTGCATAGGGAAAGGGAAGCTTAAACAATCCATGATTATTTATATATAATGTTCTGTGTGTGTGTGTGTGTGTGTGTGTGTGTGTGTGTGTGTGTGTGTGTGTGTGTGTGTGTGTGTGTGTGTGTGTGTGTGTGTGTGTGTGTGTGTGTGTGTGTGTGTGTGTGTGTGTGTGTGCGTGTGTGTGTGTGTGTGTGTGTGTGTGTGTGACTTGTGTTGTTTGAATCATTAATCCTCTTATAGGTTTGTGAATGATTATTTTTGAATTTGACTATTACTATTGATGTATCTTCATAGTATGGACCTATGTTTGATTATCAACTTGCTAATGTTTGGATAGTTGTATATGCACTTTAAAAAGGAATTGAATTAACTCTTCATTTTGATGCATGATAGTAATTAATAAATGAAATCTTAGTTTTATAAAAGGAAATGAATTCAAAGGTTTTATGGATATTATAATATTTATTGAAATGAGTTGGTTGAGTGTACTATAAAGTTCTGTATTTATAAATTGATAAGATTGATATTATAGTTCATTTATGAATTAATTATTTTATTACTGCTTGAAATGAGTTATTCATATTCGATAAGAATCCTTTATTTTTTGACTAAATAACATTGGTTAAATGTTGATGAGGTTAAGGTGTTGATTATTATATTTAAATAGGTTTCAAAAAAAATCCTTAATTTATTATGGATTGTAATTTGGTTTTACTTGATATTTACCCAAGGCTAATTTAAAAACTGGTTATTGAGTTCCTATTCTTGGGATGTGAATGCGTAATGAATTTATAGTTTAATCAATCTTATATTTATCACTTAAGAGTTGACTTTTGATTTATTTTAGGAATATAGATGTAGTGATTTATATCTAACACAACCAACTATTTATATATTTTCATATATATGATTGACTTTTTTTAAATACGAGTAATTATTTATTAAGATTAATTTTCCCAAAACATTGTGTGAAATGTCTCAAGGAATTAAATGAATGATGGCCTGATGTTTTTACTTCATATTTATTTATAAATATATGAGGTCATGGGGAATCATTGAGTTGACTGATAGTGATTAGGATATTATAACAACTTGGGTTATTTAAAGATTATGATTTGAATGTAAATTTAATATTACATAAGTTGAGATCTGTATTTACATTATACATTAGGAATGTTATGGGTCATTCTTTTGATATCTCTAAACATTAATTTGGATATTGATGGTTATTAATATTTATGTGATAAATCCTTGGTATACTTATGCTACTATGATAAGTTAAGTAGTTAAAATATAAATTGTATAAACTTTTATTTTATAAACCTATGGATTAGCTTTGAAAAAATTGGTTAATAAACCCTGGTTTATTATGTATATCATTATTGGAATTATTTTTCTATATTAATTTAGTCTTTGATCCCTTTTGATATTTCACTTCATGAGTAATAATATGTTGATTCAATAAACATCTAAAATCATAGCTCATGGTTGTAATTACTATCAGTACAGGGGTATGTTTGGATATTTTCAAGGTCTTTATTTATTGAGTTATTTATGTTATGTAATAAATGATAAGAACTAATGTATATATTTATATACAAATCAAGATCATTTATAACCACACTATAGGTTTATAAAGAATCCAATAGGGTCATGATAATTTAATGAAGAGTTATGTTGGGTTCCACTTAGATTTATTAGGTAGTTTTTTTATGCAATTTATTTTTCAAGTTATTTTTCCTCATAAATAGGATATTTAAGTCTCGAGGATCCATAAGTGATCATATGACCTAATAAGATCTCATGGAAGGCATTCAATATGTAAAAGTAATTACACATCTAGATCACAATCCAATTGAGTATAATACTTTTGGATGCTTCAAGTGATCTTATGTAAATTAATTTATTTAGTTTTGAAATCTATTGGAAGATATTTATTAAAATGAAATAATATGATTCCAATTTTCGTCTCCTTAGTATAATGAACATTTATTGGATTCTATGAATGCATGGCTATGTTAAAAATTAATGGGAAAGATTGTATACTTTCTGGTTATGACCACATATGTTACTTATGACCTTACATAAGTTTAAAAAGTGTTCAAGTTTGGAATAATAACATGGATTTAAAAATCTACGAATGAATGTGTCCATGTTCTTCTTTTTTAAGTTATCAATGTTAGTGTTTAGATGTAACTGAAAGGTTTTGTTCATTATATTAAACACTCATGTATTATGTTGTAGTGTTCCTTATTGTTTCATTCTCGATGATGGTTCATTATAAAATCTAATGTATTTTTTCATTGTGAAAGTTAGTTGTGTAAAGACTTTAGTGACTAAATAATTTGTGTTTTGGCTTTTACAGGCATGAATTCCTTAAAGTAGGGTTTTTGAAAACTTGAAATTTTTGGGTTATGACAATTGGTATCGGATCCTTTATTAGTATAATTTAGAAAATAATTATGAAATATTTGATTTAAAAATGAATGTTTGACGTGTAAGGATGGTTATAACTAGATCAAATTAAAACCCTTGAAATAATGGAAGTGATCTAGTTGACAATCATGAACCAGAGTAGGATGATCATGATGAGACAAATGTGGAACATAGTGGTAGCCATGTTGCAAATTAGGATAAACCTAAATAGTAAGTTCTTGAGGAACAAAATGTTGTATTGAATGAAATAATGGGTGCATTAAATGGCATTCAAATATAAATGGAAGGCTTTGGTAAAATTTTGACCCATTTGTAAAATTTTCAAGAGGGTGGGTAGGAAGAAGAGTTTCTTAATGAATATTCAACTCAGTGAGAGGTTTAGAATCCATGATTGAGGATATAAAAAATATTCCTCCTCCCATATTCACTGGTGAAGACACTAGAGATGTTGTTGAGACATGGACAATTTATTTATAGAAGGATTTCACTGTGCACAATATATGTTCTAACATTAAAGCACACATCAGAGCTTACTAGTTGGTAGGTGATGCCGTTTTATGGTGGAATCATATGTATGCACTAAAAAGGTAAAATCCAATTTCTCTTTCATGGGAACCTTTGAATATCAATTTATAAAAATGTATCTAAATAGAATCTATAAATAAAAGAAAATTATAAAAATTTAGTTGATAAAACAAGGAAATATGTCAATTTTTTAATATGAGAACAAGTTTTTAGGACTCCTACATAATGTAAATTAAATGTAAGATGAGGAAATGAGGGTAATGACATTAAAAATAGGGATAAATAAAATACACATGAATGATATAAACATGACCAATACAAAAACCTTAGTTGATGTTTTATAATCAACACATCACACTAAAGAAAATGATAGGTCTTGTCAAAAGGCAAGACAAGAATTTTGGAACAAGTAGTAAGGAAAGTATAAGACATCAATTCCTTTAGTAAATAATAATTTAATAACATTGAATCTAAGAGGAATACTTAGAAATGTTATAATTATGGAAATAATTTTTATAATACTAAGAATTATAAATCACACTCTTTTTCTAGGAAGAATGTTGAAACCAGTAATCAACAAGGCTTTCATCGACCAACCATAGGATAAATTACCATTCCTCTTCCAAATAAAAATGTTGTTACATGTTGGTAATATGGTGACAACATTTATGACAAATAATACCCTAAGTTTAAGAATACCCACAAGGTATATGTAGTTGTAGGCAATAAAAATGCAAAATTTCAGTCAACACGTATTGAGACTAAAGGTATAATTTCTAGATTTTCATTCAGTATTTTGATTATTTTAGGAGAAAAAAATAGATTTATTAATCCCATTAATTATTTTAAGTTTAAAATCAAACCAAATAAACTTAGATAAGGATGGAGAAGAGTTTGACACTAGGAATAAAGTGGTTGTTAATGAATGCCTGACTTATTTTGGGAAATTTCAAGACTTATGTGAACCTATTCCTTTTCCATTTGGGATATTATGAAATTATAATGTTAGTGTAGGTATTTAATTTCCTTTTATTTTTTATTTGTATTATTCCTACATACATTGATTATTCCTCCACTTGACTTACCTTGCTTAGGTGTTCTTAGATTTAGAGAGTTACTCTTTTTCCTTGTCATTGGCAAGTGGATATTACTCTTTGATTGGTCATTGTTGACTTAGGAGTTACATGAATATTCCAAGCCTTTTTTATAATTAATATAATATTTACACATTACTCTCCTAATTTTACATCCTTTGGGTGAGCTATTCAACATAGAGTGTGTCAGATATTTTATCTTCTTTTTTGTGCAACATTATCATTCTTGCTCTCAGCAATGGTTTTCATTTTGTTCATAAATTTGTGAATTTATTTAAAATAGAGATATCAATGCTCAAATATATCTAGGGCATGGATTAGTTATAAGCACATAAATCTAATCTGGATTGTTTCAAAAAAAGAGTTAAATGTTTAGATGTTAAGAGAAATCCTATACTTATTCAAGGGATAAATAAACCTTGAACTCGATGAATTATTTCATCTATAAAACTTAATAAGACTATTAGAAAGATATGTCAACTGTATAAACTCAAATTAAATTAAATTATTGAGTAAAACACCTCTATGATCCAAAAATAGCCAATTTTGAAGGAATTTGTGGATGTTTTTTAGAATAACTACTAGGATTGCCTCCCAAAAGGATATTTGACTTTTTAATAAATGTAATCCCTGGAACATCACCTAAATATAATTCACCCTATCATATGAATATAGACAATCTAAGTGAACTTAAGGTTTATCTATAATAATCATTGGATAAAGGAATGATATACCCTAGTGTGTCATCTTGCAGAGCTCTAGTGGTGTTTGTAAAGAAGGATGGGATGCTCATACTATATATTGAATATAGAATGCTAAATAAGGTCACAGTCAAGAATAAATATCCCATTCCTCACATATATGATCCTTTTCATCAAATTAAAGGAGAAACCTTATTTTTAAATATAAATATTCGATTGGGGTACCACCAACTCCATATCATAGATGAAGATGTCCATAATATTGCATTTAGAACTAGATATGGACACTATGAATTTGTAGTTATGACCTTTGGACTAACTAATGTTTTTGTAGGATTGATAAATTTAATGAAAAATGTGTTCCAAAAATTTCATGAAAAGTATGTGTTGGTGTTTTTAGATGACATTCTAATCTATTACAAGAGTGAACAAGAGCATGATTAACACTTAATATTGGTACTACATCATTTGAGACAACATAAATTATATGGAAATTTGTCTAAGTGTTCTTTATTTCAATTTAAATTTCACTACTTAAGGCATGTGATTTTTCAAGATGGACTTGAATTATATCCTACAAAGATTATAGCCATTAATGAGTGTTAATTTCCAAAAAATGTACATGAAGTGAAAAGCTTTATGGGGATTTTTGGCTACTATTGAAAGTTTTTTCAAGATTTTCAAGGAATTTTCAAATTATAACCTTATAAAGGAAGGTAAATAAATTTAATTTGTCTCATAAGTGTTAATCATCCATTCAAGAGCTTAAATATTTTCTAAATTTATCTCCTATTATGACTATACTAGATCGAAATGGCAACTTTAAAGTTTGGGTTGATGCTTGCAAGCTAAGAATTCTTGTTGTTTTGATTCAAGATGGTAAAGTGGTTACCTATGAGACCAAAAATGTCAATAATCATGAGTATAATTACCCCACTCATTATTTATAATTAGTTTTTATTTATTTATGGCTTAAAATAGTGGAAGCATTTCCTATTAGGAAAACACTTCAAGATTCAATCTAACCATCACAACCTTATACACTAATTATTCAAGATGAGTTGAATGAATGGAAAATAAGATTGTTATAATTTATTAGTAATTTTAACTCTAATATTGATTATGTTAAAGGAAAATAGAATAGGGTGGATGATGCCCTAAGTAGGTGAACCTACATTATTGTTATCAATTTTCCTCTAATCTAATTTTAGGAATTTTATGCTTGATCAACAAAGATATGATTCAAAATACCTTAAAATATATGATGAAATAGAATCAAAAGGTTTTTATTCTAATTTATTATTTGACCTAGATGGTCTATTGAGATACAAAGCCAAAATTTTCATTGTAAACTCAAGAAATCTAAGGGAATGGGTTTTAAATGAAGTGCATGATACACCTCACTATACTCATCTAGGTGTCAATAAAATGAAATAAGATCTAAAAGAGATGTATTTTTGGCTTGGGTTAAATAATGATGTGGATACCTTTGTAGTGAAGTGTTTGTAATGTCAATGTGTGAAAGTTAAGAATAGTCATCCTAGAGGATTGTGTCATCCTCATTACATTATAGAAAGAAAATGGGTTGTAATATCTATGTATTTCATCATAGGGTTTCCAAAATCTTGTAATAAACATGACTTAATTGGTTTTAATTGATAAAATCACTAAGGTGGCATACTTTATTGACGACAATATAGCATATGATGTTGTCATCCTTGCCAAAATATTTATAAAATAATTGGTTTGACTTTATTCAATGCCTATAGTGATAATCTCAAATAGGGTAAATTATTCACTTATAAATTTTGGAAAACCATGATGATTAATTTTGGTACAAAGTTGAATCTTAATTCAGCTTATCATCCAAAAATGGATGGACAAACTAAAATTCTAAACATAATTATTGAGTACATGATGAGAACATATGTCATGGATCAATAATACAAGTGGGAATATTTATTGAACTTGATATGGTTTTCCTATAATAACACCTACAATTATATGATGAAGATGGTACCATTCGAGGCCTTGTATGAGTGAAAGTGCAAAACTTCTTTGGGTTGGAACTACCTAGAAAAGTATGTGTTTTTAGGCCGTAAAACTTTGCAGGAGTATGATGAGTAAATGGATATCATACAATAGATATTAAAATTAGCCTCAAATTGATATAAAATCTATGTAGATATGAAAATATCACATAGATAATTTTAAGTCTTGGATAAATCATTTATGAGGGTAATACCATAGAAAAGTTAAATTAAGTTTAGAAAAGTTGTTAAGTTATTTTTGTCAATTTATCCTATCAAAGCCAACCACCCCATATAACTTGTAACTTTTCATGACACTATTACAAGCCTTTTAAATCATAAAAAACTAATTTGAAATAATTTCATATTCATGAAATTACTTTAATTCAATGTTTTATACTTTGAAAAGTATCTTTCATGCAACTCAAAGGCATATTTTGGCCTCAAAAGACTACATGCCAAATTTTCCCATGTAAAGATGTAAAATACCTTTATTTTTTTTTTAATATCCCAAATTACTCATTTTAATTCTCTTCATGCCTTAATTTGGTGGTTCAAGACTTAAAATATGAAGATAATGCAAAGAAAAGGCCATTTCTACATGTTTTCATGCAGGGAGTATGGAATTATATAGCTTTTCTATATATCCAAGGCTAATAATTTGAATATGAGGATATTATAGATCTTAAATAAGTTATTTAAGTAAAAATGATTCAAAATAGGCCCAAAACTGGTTCACATACTTCATCTAGCTTGTTTGCACATAGTGAGAGCCCTTTAGGTTTATAGATGGTGTGACCATGAGAGAGAAAACTAGGGTCTAAAATTTTGGAAATATAAAGGGGTCTAAAAGAGATTATATATATAGAAAAATTTTATCAATTTTTTCTCCTATCTTTCATTAATCATCCATTTTAAGTCAAGGCACTCACTATGTCTCCTTCAGCCAAGAAAGTAGTCGATTTTCTAAGTTTTCTCTTCATCTGCACATCATGGAAAAAAATTAAAGTATGTGGAGATTTTAAGGAGCATGATCCACATTTAAATGGAATTAATTAGTTATTTTTCACACATGTTATTTCATATGGATCTCAAAAAGGCATACATTGTAAATATGCAGCCTGCAGGTAGTAAAGGAGATTGTACCATGCAAGAGAAATAATTTCAAGAATTGATGAAATATTATTTATAGGGGTTTCATTCTTATCCATATGTACTATACTCATGATTATAAAATTTTCATGAATATTAATATCCTATAATATCATAAATCATCCTTAAATACCTTCATGTTCCCAATTTATCACAGATTAATGAAAGCTAACATATTTTAAGGTTTTTTATAGACTCTTAGGTTTCCATTTTGGCACCATATGCTTGTAAATGACCTCCAAATGGTTTATATTAGTTAAGGTATATGTATATGATTCACTAATATCCTTCATTATCTATCTTTGT
This sequence comes from Torreya grandis, assembly GCA_037957365.1. Classification (NCBI taxonomy): domain Eukaryota; kingdom Viridiplantae; phylum Streptophyta; class Pinopsida; order Cupressales; family Taxaceae; genus Torreya; species Torreya grandis. The sequence continues at coordinate 1,209,330 of JARHVA010001669.1, read as the reverse complement.
TGTATATTCAATATTTTTTCACCTCCATCTTGTGTCATCCCCAACACAGTCTTTATACTACCATTTAATCATTATTCAAGCTTGTTTTCAATCTCTTTCTCATTCTACATCATTCACCATAATCTCACCACCTTCCATCCTCTTCCACTTCATAAATACACTACCAAGGATTTTTTTTTTTGGAGCATCATGGTCATACAAATCTTGTATAAGACCTTGAAACCATGTTAAACTGAGGCAAAATGTACACTTACAGCCAATAAAACATAGTCAAGGGTTTCTCATGAAATTCAAGAAAAGAATGTCTAGAATATATCTTATTTAAAGTATTTGATAAAACTATATTTAAGTTTAAATACATGAAGGAGAAGATAATTTATACTATTTTTTTACCTTCTCAAGGTCAAATTCAGACACAGTCCATACAAGCACACAAGCATCCTCCATATATAACCATACTAAAATGAGATGATATTAAACATACAAATAAGAAGAAGTTTGAGAGGTATGAGGGGATATTTTAAAATTTATATAACTTAAATTAAGATTAAATTATTAGAGTTATGATTTAATGTCTATTTATTTTATTTCAAGGCCTAAAGCTTGTACACATTTCGTACATAAGCTAGGCTTGGACCTATAGTCAATACTATTAAAAGAAAGGCCTATTTCCAAGAGGGTAGATTAATGAGTATCAAGAAGACAATATTAAAAATATTATGGATATACAAGGTTAAAATTTCAAAAGTGACATAGTCATTGACCTCATAACATCCACCTAAAACCATACAAAATGGTAGGCATACCTCCAAGTATGAAGAGTATTCAATTAGAGCGATCTATGAAAAATTCTTTTGTCACATAGAATTTTCATAGGGAAATGAAGGTTTGAAATGGATAAAGATATAATAAATAATTTTAAAAATCAAATCTAAATCCAATATCAATAATAAAAATATCCACCTACATCTATACTAGGTGGTCATTTTCATTTCACACAGTCACATACTATTAAAGTGCAGTCTCAAGATACTTTCACTCAAGAGGATAAAATTGTCAAATAAAGTATGTTTTAAATGGAAAATGGAAATATATAAACCTTTATAAAAATACCTAAAACTTTTCCAACTCATGAATATATATTACACAACCCCCTATATGGAATAAGATTGTGTAAGGTCTAATAACACTATTTAAGGAGTAGAATACCCAAAAAAAGATAAGAGGAAGGTTTTAAGTGAATCAAGAGGTATAAAAAGTTCTAATTCATGGTTTAATGTTATAATAAATTTAAAATTTCCTAAGGATCACCTACAATAGTGTTAATACATAGTCACAATGAGGAGTCTTTGAAAAGGTATGGTGTGACATAGGTTGTATAGCGGTTAAAGGTGACCAATGAAGGATTAATGTGATGAAAGGAGGATTTTATAGAATAATAAATAATTATAAAAAAATATTACTCTTAAATACAAAGGTGATACAATAATTGAATATTAAAAAACATTAACACACAGTCAAAAAGAGCTACAGTCTATGTTCCAAAAAACTCTCTCTTGTAATAGAAATGAAAGGAGGATTTTTGATTGGTTAAGAGAGTGGATTTAATTATAATATGATTAAAAAAAGTTATTGAAACAATTAAATCACTAAAAAATTTGTTCCAAACTTAAAAAGGGTCTAAACATGGCTAGGGTAGTTAAACCTAAGGGAAAATATAGTCATAGTCAAACTCATAAAACCTATCTTAGAGGAAATGGTGACTTTGAAGCATATAAAAGTCTAATAAAGGCTCAAAATTTGTCAAAATTTGTCTTTATAACTTTATAAATCATCCCATTACATATTTAAGGTCATACCAGAAGTGTAAGTGCTCATTATTCTGTCACGAACAGACCCTAGTTAATTAAGCAGTCAAAGATAGAGCAAGGAGACCTTCTTGGAGGGTTTTAAGGTTTGATAGAGAGTTTTAACCCATGAGAGGATTTTTAATCATAAAAATATGATTATTAGTCATCAAATACATGTTTATAGTGGTTTCATTCATTAATTTGATGCAAATCATGCCCTTGAGGGCTAGCTAAGCAAGAAAGACCAAAACAGACTTGTGTGCTCTTAAGACTCTTTTCTTGTTTTGAGAATTGTTTAAAATATATGAAATATCAAATATATTTCAAATGTATTGTAAATATTATATGATTTATATAAACTCATTATGGATAAGGTAATAGGAAAACTCATTCCATCAGGGTTTGACAAGCTATGACTACTTGGAACCCTAGAGCAGTGAAAGGAAGGCATATAGAGCATTTCATGACTTTGAGGATTAGAACAAAGAATATTATCATTATGATAAATATTTTATAGGTTTTAAACTCATTTAAATATTCTCTATAAGAACAAAGTAATTTCAAACCTCTGCTTTAGCAAACACATAGTCTAAGCAAAGAAACCCTATAGGTAATCTTAAGAGGCATCAAGGCAAAATGGAGTTTACATAGTAAAAGGAGGTTAAACAGGGTTAAAATATGATGGGAATTTTTTTTTAAGCACTCATATCCTCTTATATGTTCCTCAAAACTTGAATCTCAGTATTTAGTTTTTTAGCCATCAACACTAGTCTTAAGACCTATAAGCTCACACCACTAAGAAGACACTTTCAGACCTTTCCAAGAAATATGACACCATGAGAAGGTGTAATGATATGTTAAATTCAATTTAAGAGTTATTAAAAGTATATAAATATAATTTAATAACCATTTTTGGTCTCAAAGAGTCATTTAAACTACTGTAGTCAAGACACTCATTCGACCCACCTATTTGAGTGCTCATATCATTCACCAAAAGGAGAGTTTGACCAAATGATATTAATTTTTTTTAGGACACATATTAAATTATAATAAATTAAGGATTTATTTTGGTTTAGGGTATGAGGCTTATGAACCACCACTAAGCTTATAAGCATGTCTAGAATGCAAACATAACCCTACTAGCAAACTTCTTTATGTAATTATCTTTACACACTCTTTTCATGGGAACACGATATTATCAAGAAATTTTAAGGGGTCTATGTGATAAATATTCATGTAAATAAGTTTTGGTTTGGAGTTTTTAACTTTAATAACCATCATTAACAAGGTTCACCTCTAAAACCCTCCCAAACCCTCCTACAGACCAATTTTGATCAAATTCAAATTTATTACAATCAAAACCTCATGAATTATCTTATAATATATTTAAAAATGAATTAAACTTAGAGAAGGTTATATCAAAGCTATTGTGATGTATAGAACTATATGTACATTAAAGAAAATAGGGGTTTCTAAGGAAAAAGTGTAGAAAATAAAGGTATAAGGTAGATTAATGAATACCAATCAATGGAGAGTGAATATTGACACTTTTTATTCCTTCTCAAACCATAATATTATAAAACCCATGCCTATAAACACATTTATTATTTCATTCAAAATAGCTAGTCTATAGGAATTCAAGACAAATTGACCTAGTCAATACTTTGACCAAGTTATAGGTGTTTATTCCTCAACAGGACCTATTTTTATGATATGAAAGGTTGATTCAAGTCTAATAATAAATCCTTCATATGTTTTCAAGGTTTAATATTGGGTTTTATAGACATAAAATACAAGAATCTAGGTTATTAGGCATATTTGATCAATTAATTAAAGATTAAAATAGCACAGAAGGGATATCAAATGAGTTTATGTGGATTTATACTGCCACATATATAATATTAAAGTGTAAACTACATTCATAACTAGTATTAAAGTGTTAATTCATGCAAAGGAGGGATAAATAATAAATTAATTGGTCTTAAGTTCCAATCACTCTAAGTTAATTGATCATTGACTAGTAATCAATGCATGTTCCATGGTCTTCATACAATAAGTGTCATTTGGTTAACTTGATATCATGTTAAGAGAATTTATCTAACTAAATAATGGAATAACATGCTAGAGGATGAGTTTCAACAAGTTACAAAGGTCCCACCACATTATTTTTAATGCCAAGGAGCTCATGCAAAGAGCATGTAAGAACATTAGACAAGAAGAGATCTTTGGAGGACTAGTATCAACAAGTTATAACTAAATTTAACTTGAGTTAATGATTAGTTGACTTACTCTTCTCTCTATGCCATTATCTTGGTATATTCTCTTCTTATCTTCTATATATTTAGGCTTTTATGCCTATTTTTAGGATCCCTCTCTTGGGCATGATGAAACTCTACCAAGATTGAGCTTTGTCAACCTCTTGAGATAATAAACATGACTATTTTAAGATTAATTTATATAGGTTTAGTGTGATTATGTTAGTTTTATTTGCACATGTGGTAGTATTCTCTTCATTGGTAGGTTTTAATATCAACTAGTTATAAGTATGTCATTTTATGCAGGTCATCTATAGTGTTTGATATTGAGTAATTGAGTTAAAAGTGGATATATTGATTGGTTAGTGCCTTGAATCAAGGATTATATCATTTTCCTCATTTTCTTATCACTTGATGAAACCTCTATGTGAAATATTATTTCATAAGAGTCCTTTGGAGTTGTAGAATTCAGTGATTTGAACTAATTTCTAGTGTTAGTATGAGTTCAAATTGAGTGGATAAACTAGAAATATAGTTATATCACCATTAGTAAAATAGGATTTCCATTTTAGTTCATTTTTAACCCTTTTCATCCAAAAAATCAAGTAGGTTTATTAATTGATCCAAAATTCATATATTTAGAGGATCTAGACTCACAAACTAGAGGTTTGGTCTAGCTATAGGTATCCCATAATGTTAGACCATTCCAATGTTAGTCCAGGTTTGAAGGAGATATGATAAATATACTTCAAAAAGGTACAACTTGGGTTGTAAATAGTTTTTTCATGTCTGGTGGGATACCAATCTATCTATTGGAGTACTCATTTATGACATCTTTGTCTTTAGAATTAGTTTCAATAACTCATATAGTCTTCATCTCTAAGGTAAAGGTCAACTCTTGTTCATAAATTCATTGATTTTCATGTGTCTAGGAGTCCATGACAACCTATAGAGCATATTTTGTTCATTCAACACCTTATCATCATCCCTACGATCCATATTAATTCCAATATGATCCATATACATATTTATATGATCTTTATCAGCCTTATATTCACCCTGATTCACAATATAAGAGCCATTATTAATCCTTGAATTCTTATGAACCTCATTCATTTCCCTAGTATCCTACTTATCAATATTATAATTCATGTTAATCTCATGACATTCTTGATCATCTCATCCAAGTTCCAATACAATCCATATCAAGCAAACAAATGGTGAGCATAGACACTCAAAAGAGCTATGGATAGGAAATTTCTGAGCATGAGATTGGGAGAATGAGAGCTTCATTGCAACAAGATAAATAAATGTGTGTATATTTCATAATACAAGGCCATTTAAAATTTAGTGGTGATATCCTTGACATAGGTAGCCTAATTGTAAACATTGAAGAGAAGTTGGTAGTTTATGAGAAACATCACTTCCCCATTAAGCTACCCTTTTCTCTTCATGAATATCAAACAAACATATATCACATCCCCAAGATTCCATCCAAGCCTTGAAAAACTTTCCTACTTGAAATTCTATCCAAAATAAACCTCAAAATGTGGAATAAGTGTGTTTTGAGGAGACTATTTTCCATGTTTCACAATAGGTCATATAATATCCTTCATTTTCTAATTAGTAGGAAGAGATCTCTAACTAGTTGGTTCATGACTTTGAGGCTCACTTTGCCAAATAGGTTGACCTTATAAACCAACATCTTTAATAATCAATATTAGTTACAAATGTAATGTAATATCAATATAAGGTTCTTCCTTTCATATACATGGTTGTAACAAGTATAATACAATAGGTCCCTAAACCCAAGTTCATGACTTGGAAGCAAATGCAATAGTTAAGGAAGAGTGAAGAGCATTCAAGTATAATTCCAAGTGTTATTATATAAAGAAATTATAAATTTATTCAACCTCCACTTATCCCTCCTCAAGATCCCAAGGCATTTCCTTCATGGAATTCTATTTAAGTACAAATATAGTAGAGAGAGGAGATGAAGGTGATCAAAGTTGAGTAACCTCATGAGAAGAATCAATCATCTATGAAAAATCCATTGGATTTATCTCATATTATTGAGTAATTTCAAGGTTTTACCATGATAATTATTGAGAAGGATCCTCTCCTTTGTGAGGTAAATTAATAAAGTTTAGCTAAGATGAATGAAGATATGAGAGTCATGAATTAGAAGGAAAAATGAAATCACCATTGAGACACTTGTTGATAAGGATAGCTATGACTTAGTCTTTCATAATGCCAAAGAAGACAATTTATAAAATGAGTTTTAGTTACAATATAAAACATGAGAATAATAGGTTTCATTTGAATAAAAATAGGTTATTTATCAAGAACTTCGTGATCACATTGTAGTTTTTCTTCATCAAGATGTTCTTTAATAAATTGATGTAGTTACCATTGATAAGTGCATCCTAACCAAAGAAGATAAGTGTTAAGGTAATGATGATGACCTTTGGAATCAATATATTAATGTTTTCAATGAATATCATTCTCTTCAATGTCTCACACTTCTTATTGAGGATGTTAAATACCAATTAGTTACTAAACCTATCAGATTTTATCCACAAGAAGAGTAGTTACATGATGATGTAAGGAATGAATAAATGTTTGGTGAGGTAGTACCTCAAATAATTTATCTTAAACATAAATAAAATGAATAAATATTTTCATTTATCATGCCTAAATAAGTTGAAGAGGTCAATCATGAAGGTCTTGAAAAGTTACCACTCCATATGGAGTAGAGTGAAGGTATTAACTAAGACATATCAGATCATTAATATCCCATGAATGAAGAAGAATTGACATTTTTTTTTTAAATTGGAAGAATATGGGAGGAGTAAGACTGGGTCTTGGATTCACATGTACAATCCATGCACCTATGAATGGAAGTAGAAGTCCCAATTATATCCTCAAGAGACTATGAATGTACAAATGCTCCTACATGCAAAAAGGAGCTATCAAACTATGGAAATCATGCTTCAAGGTTACATGGTGGACAATCAAGTTTTCCATTTGACCCTAGAGGAAATATTTTGACTTTAAGTTAGTTACTTTAGGTTGTTCATCATGTTTCAATAAGTGAATTGCATAAGCATTAGTCTTATACTTTGTTGTTGTCTAGTATTATTTTCTTGTTTCCTTCATTTAGATGTTTTTACTTCTTAGATTAAGCGTGTTTATTATTTTTTTCTTTTGTGTGTTGTTTTTTTTGTAGTCAAAAGAGGTGTATCAAAGTCCAAAAATTCTATTTGGCAGTCAAGAGAGTCATCAAGCCATGTTTTTGTGTTTCAAAACTATCATAGTCATGAAAATATAGTGAGTTATCTTAACAAATAGGTTTTTTAACCCTTGTGAGTCACCAAAAATGTTGGTAATTTGTTATATTAAGGCCAAATTCCACCCCCTATAACTCAAAACTTTTCATGACACTATTACAAGCCTTATTAGTGATAATTCTCCTTGAGAAACTATGTATTTTTTCCTAAAAGAGAGGTTTTTTGGCCTTTGAATGTTAAATGTGAAGTCAAAAAATCTATATAAAACATCCAAAATACTTTTAAACAATTTCATATTCATAAAATTACTTTTATTCAATATTTTATACTTTAAAAATTATCTTTTCATGTAACTCAAAGGCATATTTTGGCCTCAAAAGACTCCCACATACCAAATTTACCCATGTAAAGATGTCATATGTCTTTTTTATTGTTTTAATCTCCAAAATCACTCGTGGCCATCCTATTCATGCCTTAAATTGGTGTTTCAAGACTTGAAATATGAAGACAATGCAAAGAAAAGACCATTTCTATGTGTTTTCATGTAGGGAGTACGAAATTGTATGGATTTTATGTATAGTTGAGGCCAAGAATTTAAATATGAGGATATTATACGTCTTATATAAGATATTTAAGTAAAAATGATTCAAAACAAGACCAAAAATAGTTCACATACTTCATGTAGCTTGTTTTCACTAGTGAGAACCCTTCAAGTTTACAGATGGCATGACCATAAGAGAGAAAATTAGGGTCTAAAATTTTAGGAAAAGAAAGGGGTATTAGAGATATTAATATATGTAAAATTATTCTAATTTTGGTCTCATATCCTTTATGAACCACCCCATTGAAGTCAAGGCACTCACTATGTCTCCTTCATCCAATAAGGTAGTCAGTTTTCTATTTTTCCTCTTCATCTAGACATCATGAAAGAAAAATTCATGTTTATGGAGTTTCTCAAAATCATGAGCCACCTTTCCATGGAATTATTCAGTTATTTTTAACACATGTGAGGTCATATGGATATCCAAAAGGCATACAGTACAATCTATAGCTTACAAGTAGTAAAGGAGATTGTAAAGTTCAAAAGAGAGAAAAAATTTCAAATTTTGATGGAATATTATTTGTAAGGGTTTCAATCTTGTTCATATGTCCTCTCCTCATGTTTTTAAAATTTTCATGAACCTTAATATCATATAATATCATAAATCATCCTCAAACAACTTCATATTTCTAGTTTAACAAAGATTAAAGAAAGTTAGCATATTTTAACGTCTTTTGCAGACTCCTAGGTTTCCATTTTCACACCATATGCTTGTCAATGACCTCTAAAAGTCAAGGTATATGTTTATGATTACTTAATATCCTTCATTGGTTGTATTGGTTGTATATTCAATGTTCCTTTCACCTCCATCTTGTGTCATCCCAAACATAGTCTTTATACTACCATTTCATCACTGTTTCAAGCTTGTTTTCCTTCTCTTTCTCATTCTCCATTCTCCATCCTCCATCATCCATCATCATCTCACAACCATTCCATCCTTTTACACTTCATGAATAAACTACCAAGGAATATTTAATATTTTTTGGATCATTATGGTCATATAAATCTTGTATAAGACCTTGAAACTATGTTAAACTAAGGTAAAATGTACACCTATAGCCAATAAAACATAGTTAAGGGTTTCTCAAGAAATTCAAGAAAAGAAAGGATAGAAGATATATTATTTAAATTATATTCTCAAACTCTCTTTAATTTTAAATACATGAAGTAAAATCTCATTGATACTATTTTATGACCTACCCAATGTCAAATTTAGACACAATTTGTATAAGCACATAGACATCCTCCATCTACAACCATGCTAGAATGAGATGAGATTAAGCATAAAAAAAAAGAAGTTTGAGAGGTATGAGATGAGATTTTTAACTTGATATAAATTCAAGTAATATAAAATTATTAGAGTGATGATTTCATGTATATTTATTTTGTTTCAAGTCCTAAATCTTGTACATAGTCTATACATAATCCAAGATTGGACCTATAGTCAAGACTATTAAGAGAAATGCATATTTTCAAGAAGGTAGATTAATGAGTATCAAGAAGACAATATTAAAAATATTATGGATATATAATTTTAAAATAAACACAATCATTAACCTCATAACATCCACCTACATCCATATAGGCATACCTCCAAGTATGAAGAGTATTAAAGTAGAGTGGTATATGAAAGAGTCTCTTATCACATAGAAGTTTCATAGGTCAATAAAGGTGTGAAATGGATACAAATATCATGAAAAATGTTACCAAAAAAATATATATCCAAGATCAATCATAAAAATGTCTAGCTATAACCATACTAGGTGGTCATTTTCATCTCACATAGTCACATACTATCAAAGTGCAGTCTCAAGATACTTTCACTCAAGAGGATAAAATTGTCAAATCACCTATGTTTTAAATGGAAATTGACATCTCCAAAACTTTATCAAAACCCTTAAATATTTTCCAACTCATGAAGATATAGTACACACACCCCTATATGAAATAGTATTGTATAAGATATAATAACATTGTTTGAGGAGAATGGCCAAAAGAAAGATAAGAGGAAGTGTTGGTAATTTGGCCTATCAAGGCCAAATACCAACCCCTATAATCTAAAACTTTTCTTGGTATTGTTGATTTCATTCAAATTGATCTGAAACTAAGTATTTTAGCCTAACAAGAATTATTTTTAGTCTTTGAAGGATAAAATTAGTATGAAAAGGTCATAAATTGGGTCAATTACTTTTGACCATATTTATTTTAATGATAGTACCCTAATTCCAAAATTTCATACAAAGAAAAGGTGATTTAATGTGTTTTAAAGCCTAAAAAGGCCCTTTTCTAGCTCACACATGAAAATTTATTGCCTTCAAAAGCATGTAAATACTTTATTTCTTGATTTTTTTCATGTTAAATACCTATGGGATCCCTCTCATACATCAAAATTGGTGGTGAAGGTTTTAAATTTCAATAAAAGTTAAAAAATAAGCTATTTTCATTCACATTGCAAAGAATAATATGGATTCATATGGAATTATGTACATCTAAAGCATAAAATATGAGCAAGACACGATAAGGCTTAAAAAGTAAATTCTATGGAAATTGGACGCCATACAAGCCCAGCATTGGTCATCTCTAAGTAATTGGCAATATTGCACAAAAAGACCTATATGTAGGTTTGATGATGGTACAGATTATAGAGATAAGGTATAGGTATAAAATTTTGGGAAAATAAAGCAAACTCAGAGGGATTATTCATGGATAAAGTGGTTCTATAATTTGTATCTTATCCCTCATGATCATCCTTTTGAGGTTAGGATAATTTCACAGTCTTGTAACCAAGAAGGCAACCGATTTTCTTCATGTTCTCCTCACTAGGGTAACATTTTCAAAAAATTCATGTTTTTAGAGATAATTGGGAAACTAATCCACCTTATTTCATGGAATATTTTTTCCTTATCCACACATGACAAGGTCAAAAAAATATAACAAAGATAACTAGTGTAATTTGGAGTTGAGCATGCTTTTAAAGAGAGATTGTATGGTTTTGAAGAGGGAGAAAGTTTTAAATATTTCATTTTTTAATCCATGGCATGGTTTTCATTCACTTTAACATGTTTTAAAATAGTTTTCTTCAATAATTTATTTAAGGATTCATGTTTTAGCCCATATTTGTGTTCTCTAGGTGTCTCAAAAATCCAATTTAACATAATTTAAGGAAAATTTACATATTTTAAGGTTTTTGTAGAAACCTATGTTTCATTTTTATCCTATTATCCTTGTATAAAGGCATCCAAATTGATATGGTGTGATGATGATGTGTTCATGTTTGCATCTGACTCCTCACCTTGGTCTTTTCATGCTCCTTCATACATCTTTCCCACCTCTATCTCACTCACCCCATACCACTGTCATATCACTATATCTTTCCTTATGTTTTGTGTTTTTTCATCCTCCTTTCATGAGTTTCCATCATATTTCATCCTCATCAACCATTAACCCATTTCCATTTTATGGAATTCATCCTTTAAAAGTGCAAGAATATGGAAATCACCATAAATAGTAACAAGGAGATATATGTAGACCTTGGAGCATCATAATATAGTCAAAATATGAGGTCTATGGTAAGGTCACATAGTCAAGTACTGATGAATATTCAAGGTAAGGGAGACCTTCTTGAAGGTTTAGTGAGATCAATCATCTATGATCATGAGAAATAGAGAAGTGAAATACTATCCTAGATGAATAGTAGGGTATGTAGACATTATGAGTTGGCATAATTCATTAAGGTCACCTACAACAAAAGGGGAAGTTATGTTTTACATGAGGTACATGGAAAAAGAGTGAAAGTGAGATATATCCATATGGTCTCTAGACAAATGTCTTCATCAAGTATATTTAAGGAGAAGAACAAGATCAAATCAAGATTTGGGCCTTGGTTGAGGTCACATATAGGCTAAATCCATACAAATGGTACTAAAAGTGTACCTATAGCTGATAAAGTATAGTCCTTATGATGTCTTAAAATGAAATCAATAAATGAATGAAGGTGAGCCATCAAAGAGGGTTTCTCAATCATAATAATATCCCATTCATATTAAAAATGGAAGAGAGGTAGTCATGATTTCATTTGGATGTTAAAGGAACCCTACAACTAACTTTAGGTCAACCTACAATTACCAAGCATAAGAATGGAAGGTCATTATTTGAATGTAAATCAAGGGAGTTTGACCATTTCAATAAGGTTATTGATGTTTGTGAATAGATCATAATATCATTAGATATTCGTGACACCTTATTCTTTATACATCAAGAAGAACCTACACACTTGTACTTATGACTAGCTATAGTTGATAAGGGTTTTGGTTGTCAAGAAATTTATCAAGGTACATAAAGATCATAAAGCATTATAAATTATATAAACATTATAACCTCAATATATTTTTAAAGAGCACATAAATCAGGTGAAAAAACCCATTAAGAGTGCCTATAAAAGACACCTACATCCACATATGAAGGTCACCTATAGCTAACTAGGGTGTAATAAAATTAGGAAGGTATTTATGGTTTAAACCTTAAGAGGATGATATTTTGGATATAAAAGTGGAATATCTAATTAAATGACTTTAAAACTTCTCACTAGCTTTCAAATTTAGTCAATGCCTAGATCAAGGCAATATTCCATACAACAAAAAGCCTATAGCCCTCTTTTAGGCTCTGACCTATTTCGAGAAGGTTGATTCGAGGATGAACAAATTTTGTATGATGAGGTATAATGGTATGAAAGACTAATAAAAAATGATAATCAAATAAGGATATGTGTGAATGTGTTTGCAGTCAAAGGATAAGTCTTAGTCAAGCCACCTTTAAGCCCTATAAAGTTTGTATAGGACATTATCAAAGTAGTCATGAGGTTCCTATAAGAACAATGGTGAAATTTAAATGAGAGAATGTTTCATATAGAAATTCAAGTTAATAATTATAAATATGATGAATTATTTCTAAGATAGTAAATGTGATGGCTTAAATAATCATCTACACTCAGTTAACATCTCTTCAAAAAACTAACCTACAACCATAGGAATAATGGTCTATCTAAGTTTGGCAAGTAGTATGATGACACAATGCTTTATAAGTAATTTCATGTTTGAGTTTCATGTTAAAAAAAAAATAGGTCAAAGTATCAATAGTGTAAAATCTCATTGACATGGTATTAAATATAGGTTCACCTTCAACCAAGTTACTCATCAAGATTTGCACCTACAACCCTCTTTTGGGTGCAAATCTATTTCTAGAATGTTGACTTGAAGATGAACAAACTATGTGTGGTGAAGTCTCATTGGTGAAATAATAATAAATAAATGATACAAATATTTTAAATAATGATATAAGACACTCTCAAAGTAGGCTACAATCCTTTGGTATTTAAATTATTAATTGAATCTAATTAAAGTCATGTTAAAACCCTAGTGTAATGTTTTAACCTAGGTCCCTTTTAATTTAAATTCAAATTTATGTGGGAATAATTATGTGTGCTATGGACTTAGTTTAATTTTTATCCTAAGGCTTAGTCATATTTTTTAACATGACCAAACCTTAGTCTAAAAATATTATACTTGGTCCCTTTATGTCCTATGACCCCTTGGTTTATTTTATAATTATCATGTAGAATCAATTAAGGAGTCATTTTCATCCATGAGGAGAAATTTGAATTCTATAGTTCCAGACACACATTCAAGCCACCTGATCAAATGCTCATATCTTTCACCACGTGAAGAGTTTGGCCAAAATCTCTTAGCATGATTTGAGGACACATATGAAATTATAATTAATTAATAATTTAGGTTGGTTTATGTTGAGATCAACATACCCCCATCTCTAAAAAATTGTGACCTTTGTTTTAAATTATGCAAATTTTTACATTAAAGTTAAAAATTCACTTGATTAGAGTACCACTAGCATGTTTGCACATTATCTTTATTTGAAGATCATCAAAACCTGGTTCTCATTTAGATTGATTCACATATTTTCATGTTATCATGGTTTTACCCATTCTAATGTTTCTAATTATTGTTTCTTATGTTTTTGTATCATAAGTTCAATAGAATCTCATTTAGTAATGAACATACTTATGGCTTTTTAATTCAATGTTAAATTGATATTTTACTAGCCTTTGGTATTTAAAATATTAATTGAATCTATTTTAAGTCATGTTAAAACCCTAGTCTAATGTTTTAACCTAGGTCCCTTTTAATTTAAATTCAAATTTATGTGGGAATAATTATTGGTGCTATGGACTTAGTTTAATTTTTATCCTAAGGCTTAGTCATGTTTTTTAACATGACCAAACCTTAGTCTAAAAATATTATACTTGGTCCCTTTATGTATTATGATCCCTTGGTTTATTTTATAATTATCATGGTCTATCTAATCACATGGTCCCATTCATTATGTTCCAACTTATCCTAAAGCCTTATCCTAAAGTTTTAATTGCATTTATTAATACAATGAAAATATTAGGCTAAAGCTTTATGCCATGTCTTTTATCATTTGTGAGATCCCCTTTTTTATGTTTTAGAGATTATCATTAAAAAATTATCCTAATGTTTTATCATGTTTATCATTAAAAATAAAACTTTTGTCTAAAATATTTAACCTAATTTCCATATATTCCCTAATCCTAACTTAGTTTTATTTTATTGAATCTAGGATCAATGGTATGCATTTCCACAGTCAAGATTGATCTAACGGTGCATGTTAATTCAAGACTTCAATGAAACCTCAAAATGAGTGAGAATATAAAAAGTGTTTCCATCATGGGAACCCTGCTAAATATCCAATGGTATGTAGTAAAGATGATCTGATAAAACATAATTAATCAGTCAAAGATGATCTAATGGTACAAGATCAATGTTTATAATTCAAAATAACTCATAACTAGTGTAGCTATGACACATGGCACAACTACATGCCATGGATTAAAACTCAATCATATTATAAAGATAAATGGTATGTGACCTCATATACACATTTTGATCAATAGTTCATAGATAAAGGGACATAATTTAGTATATCAAGATCAACAAAGCACATTCACCCAGTCAAAGATAATCTGATGGTACGAGATCAATGTTGACATTTCAATGAAGATCAAGACAAATGAAAAAGTGACAAGTGTCATAACCATAAGGAATATATAAAAAAACTAATGGCATTCAATTCCTTAGATTGAGATAAAAAAACCATGTTGGTCTATGTAGATAGATCCAATGACATAAAATAAAAGAGTCTTTTCAAAGGGTTCAAAACCAAGTGAATGATGACATGTGTCCCAAAACAATAAAAGATCATATTTCAAATATTAATGAGTAAGATGCTATGGTGATTCCACATTAGAACCACATAAGTAGAATATGTCAAGTTGAAGATTTTGTGGACCCAGGGAAATACAAATGTATAAATGCTCAATCTAGATAAAATCTAAGTCACATATTCGCATTTTTTGAACTAGATGACTACCATTAAATATCTATCAAAAAAACCTTCAAAAAATCCCTAAGCATGTATAAATCCCTAGTTAAACCTTGTGACCACTATAATCAATCCAAGGAAGATTGAAGTATTGTATGTGTAAAGATAATTCAATTCAGGACTAAATTGTGATCCACTAGTAAGTAATTTGACCAATTCACCAACCATGGCATCTTGGAGAGGCATTTCAAAAGAATATGTGGAACTTTAATTAACCTCAGATGCAAAAGGGATAATCTTGAAAGATACAGAGTTTGATGTTACTATTATGAACATTGGGGACAATAATTGGTTGAGGTTATTTTGGACCATTGAAGAACAACTAGTTATTACCTAGGAAGAATAGAAGAATGTGTCGGCAAAAAGGTTCTACTATGACATAGTTTCCATTCAAATGATGGACCTCCATTATGATGTAGCAAAACCAAAGGTACTACATTATATTGATGTTCTCTCTCTTATTTTCAAGGATGGTAAAATTTATAAAGGCATGTTAATTAATGATAACACTCACAAAATTATACTTATATCTCTGTTATAGCTTTTGAAAACTATTATAAGTTTCCTAAACCCAAAGTAGACCAAAACACAATCAACAAATGGGCTAAAGAGAATGATTTGAATAAAATCATTTCCCTATCACTATATTCTATAAATCAAGTGTTTTCAGACTTCAATAACAACATTCCCATAAACCAATTTAAACCTAAGATTAGGATGATCATGACTATGCTAAATAAGGTATGTGTAAATTCAACCACTACCTATGTGTATAAAATTTGGGTTCCTTTAGTCTATTATATGGTTGAGAAATATCTTACCCCTCCTCTTGGTGAAGTTATCAACACCTATTTGAGTAGAATTTTTTTTTCAATCAATAAAATGACTAGAACCCAATTATATATAATTCATACCTTCTAAACACCCTCCTTTTATAATCAAGAAGAAAAATCTCCTCCATAACCTCCCAATAACTATTGGGAGGACCATATTCAAATAGTGGGAAAATTTTGGAGCAACATCTAGACACAAGACATCTTTTAATTTATAATTGGATGACCTAAGGCAATGGGATCCCCAAGATAAGGTTAAAGGACATTTAAAAGATAAAATAATAAATGTATCTTATGAGCACTAGCTTGGCCCTTATGACCCAATATACACAAAGGCATCTTAATTTTATAGATTCATGGGGAGATTGAATAAATAAAACATCAATATATAAGATAGGATGATGAGGGAGAAAAAGGGAAGTGATAACATATGGTAACTAGGGCTAAGGAAATATCATTTGTTAGGTAGTGCACCTTCCAGACCTCCTCCAACCCAATAAAAAATAGAGCCTAAGATTGAAGCATGAATTTAGAAAAGGATAGAAGAAAGGAGGCATAATGAGATAACATCATCTTCAACTAAGGTTGAGGAATAAGGATCACCAGTTGAATAAATTCACATGGTAGCATTAGACCCTAGGGAAATAATTGAATATGCTTAAAAATGTTATCTAGTTCCTATGGGTCTAATGAGGAAGAGGCATAGATGGAAGAAATAAAAGAAGAAAAGAGGAAATAAATATTTAACTTGGTTCTTGTGGACATGCTATGACATTAATCTTCACCCTTGGAGATAATTATTTATGTTCCCTCTGACTAAATCATAATATGGGAACAACCTCATGATGTGGATTTTCTATGGTGAATTTTAACCTTCAAAGAAGGCCAAATTCCTCTTGATGGATTACCTAAACTAATACTTGTAGGGAAAATGGTTATAAAGGGGTAAAATGATCATAAGAAAGTTAACTAGGTGATTAATCAAATACAAATGGGATATTCCCATAAGATCAAACCCATACTAGATCAACACAAGATAATACTAGCTCACACAACCTCAAAATCAAGCTAAACACATAAGTATTACATAGAATAGGTTTAGGAAACAAAGAATGAAAACAAACAAGAGTTATAAGAATCACCAAGAGATTACATCAATGGAAGAAAGAACATTAATTTAGACCTATAGATAGCTTGAAAATACCGTAAAAGAGGTTTAAAATGAGGATAATGAATGAGGAAGATTTTCCTTCACATAATGACATCATTCACAACTTACTCAACATAGATCCAAGGCAAGATATAGGTAAAGAAAGTCATTATTTATTCAAGAGGTAATTCTTACATATTTTTGATAGGGTTTAGCCTTATCAAAATGAGCATATCTTGAAATATCTCAAGAATCCCCTGATACTCCTAAAAATCAAAATCTTTACAAATGAGAAGGAATGGGTGATATATAGAAAAGGGGAAGATATAAGAGGGAGCATGTATCAAGAAATCAATAAATGAGATGACACTACATTTATTGAATTTTGAACCATTATTGATCCCATTAGGACTAATCCTTTTGAACAAGCTAACCTACATTAACTCTAAAAGTCTTACAACTTTCTCATTGGTTGAGAAATATGCACTAGAAGACAAGAGTATGTTCTATAGATGATGGGTCATGATCCTTTTAAAGAAGAAAGATCCTTAAGATCTAAATAGAAATTAAATGATCCATTGTCCTATAGCCAATCCCCATTTACCTTTCCTTAATTTTTTATGTCATCTCCCACTTTCTTTTTTATGAAGATAAAATCTCCAAATCTTGAAACTAATAAAGCCATGCCATGTCTATTTTGAATGGTATTTTGTACCTACTTTGTCAAGGATATAGACATGTTGATAGATGAGACATTTCTCTTTGAACATATATCTACTCCTATTCCATCTGAGCATATTTATTCACTATATATTGAAAACCAATCTAATTTATTGGTTTTCATATGGTCATTATATCAATGAAAACCTATAGGCTACTTGATCTCATTTTTAGTTAGCTACCATCTTTGGTCTCTATATTAGGCCCTAAAAGACCTATTTTTTGCCTCTAAGCATTAATGGAGACCTATAAATCATGTATGCACAAATATTATTTGAATATAAATGATCACATTTGCGAGACAATTTTACAACTCTAAAAGATGGGCTCTATAATTTCTAAATGTTTGAACCAAAGGTTGAGACTATGCTCTAATGGAAATGTAGCTTTATTATTAACCATATTAACTATGACTATGTCTGCTTATGACATTCAACTAAGATATAATGGTGATATAAATATCCTTATATGAATTGTTTTTTCTTTAACCATAGTTTCAATTACTCTTCATGGAAGTCCATGTCTTTCAAATTTTAATATTGACCATTAATCTTGATATGAGATCTTCAAATTATGCCACTTGTCAACTCTACGTTCATCCTATAGGATTATACTATTATCCTTTTGAATTATTAACATCATGTGAGTTATATATATTTCTTTGTATAAATGAATGAATACCATTGATCTATTTAATATTTGTTGTGGTTGTGACACTTGCTAAGAGCTCATTCATCCTTGAGATCCTTTAACTATTTGACCCTTGCTCACTGTCAATCTACTTGGTATGATTAAACATGTACCATTGATTTGTTTGGGTCCATTAGAATTTTTATTATATGTTCACTATTATATCTTTTCGTAGGCACTTGATATATTGACACTTTTTATCTCTACATTCATGATGACCTTTTGACTTAATGCTCATAATTGATCTTGATTACATGATCAAATGCTCACCATTGGATCTTTGGGACCCAATGACACTTTAGATCACCAAATCACCATTGGATCTTAAACTTAACTCCAAATATTTGGACATTTATCACTCTCAAATTAATCTTGGGAACATTTTAATTTAAAAGGCTATTTGTTGAGGCTTAAGCTTGATGTCTGCATGAATGTTTCCTTCTGCATTTTCAACTTTGAAGATTTATAACTTGAGATAAACAACTCATCAAGTTATGAAATTTATAGAGGATGATTTAGGAATGAATAAATTTATGTAAATGTGGTATTTTTACCCTAATAAGCTTCTTGAGAAGTTTTATAAAATACATAAGAAAATTGACCTGTTCATTTTTATGTGAGTGTTGATGATGGTCTGGCTCTTTTATGCTTGTACAAGAACTTTCAAGGCTCAAAATGATCTCTTTAGACCTATTAATATATTTTATTTATATTACATGATAACCTATTAAATCCTTTCTTTATCAATCATAGACCTATTTCCAATTCAATGCTTCTTAAAGATCAAAAAATTACATGTTAAGCTTACTTAAAATGTTTCAAAAACTTTATAATAAATGTGAGATATTTGGACCACTCAGTCCATCTATAACTCTAATTAGCTCATCCATATAGGCATAATCTTGTATGTAGGCCTAAAATGGCCAAAATCTTTGGTGACTCATAGGGAAGCATTATTGTTATGCTTGAGAACTAGATTAGTTGACTAGTCTAATCCATTGGGCATGAAGTCACAAATTTTGGCTCTTAGCTTATATGCATTGATGCAAGATTTCCCCTCTAAATAACTCCTCTTGAAATAACAAGGATAAAAAAAAATTCCTGAGACATAGGATAGAAAGGAAATGTGCACAAGCCACTTAGAGGAAAACATAAAATTTATCTACCCTAAACTAACCAGTCAGAGTAGAACCTATAAAAAACCATTGATTGGATATACGAAATAGCTTCCTTTCCTCACTAATCTAATATTATTTACATAATTTATGGAAGCCAACCAATTATGGAGGAGTGGATATTTAACATATTGGTGATATAATTATCCAAGAATAAGAAAAGAAAACTTACCTACCCAATATGATTGATTGGGCATACAAGCCTCTTGGAGTGGATAGGTGATCTGATTATGGCTTATTTTGATGCTCAAATTTATGCTCTTAATTAAGTACCATGAGTGATGGATCCTCCTTTTCATCTTACATTAAAGACAAGTACCTAATTGGACATCCTCTTATCAATACAAACATTAGGCAATCTAATTTTTCCTCTCTCATACACTTCGTTGTTCCATCATCATGCTCCTCAGGCACATTTAGATCAATCTCCTTAGAGAGGAACATATCCTACTCCAAAGTTATCAAAAAATTCCTCCATATCCCTTTCACTTAATAGTATATGCTAGTGAATCTTGAGTTAATTAGGATCTTATTGAATCACATGCTCATATTAAAATATTTGTTCACCTTCAAAATCCTCCTTCATTACACAATGTGGTATCTCATTAATCTACACCACCTAAAGCACTCAAGATGTCTTCTTCATAAACCTCACTCAAGATTCCATCTTGTTTTTTAATGGAAAATGAGGGTTGATTTAACTAACCAAGATCCAAAAATACACATCTATCTTTCTCAAGGTCTAATTCATGATCTTCTTATTCATTTATGTAGAATGGACCTTTAGTATTCCATTTAAGGTCTTCTCTATTTTTAACTTGATGATTATCCTCATCAAGATCTAGTTCATTGGTGTCAAAGTTGTACTAAGAAGGTTGGTCTAAACCTAATTCTTCCCCTTCTAAATGAAGTGGGATGCCTATCATGATCTCCTTACCATAGACACTTACATTGTCCTCTTTAGGTTCGCCTATGACTACAATATCCTCCTCTATACTTTGTAGAGTAGGTTTTTTATTGAAGAGGGATATGGTGGGAGGGTGAAGGAGTTCACCTTGCATATAGCTTATGAGATTATCCTTCTAGCTAGTGACTTTGAATGGTCTCCTTGGTGGCTCTTGAATTGGTGTTTGGGTTGCTTTAAATAACACATCTTCCTTTTAGAAACCTCTCTAAATTGCCTTCTATGAGGGAAATGTGTAAGAAATAGCTACTTCTTTATTTTGACTCTCATCCTCATTCCTCATCTTTAGATCTAATTCTTTAATTTACCTATCTATATTCTCTTGGAATAGCTTCTCTTGAAGGTGGTATGGGGCTTCATAAAGATAAGGAGCACAAGAGGGATGGTATGAGCTATAAGAGGATTCTTGAGAAGGATAAGTATAATCTATGATCTCAATTATAGGATACTCCATAACATTCCCTTTCTTTCTATGAAGGCTCTCTTTGATTTAATTCCAAGAAGGGAAGGTCTAAGTAACACATGAAGAACTTGTAACACTCAAAGGGTCACTTAGAGTGGTATTTTGGGGAAGAATGGGTGGTATATATGAAGACTGAGGTGGTGTATATAAAGACACAAGAGGTTGATGGAGTTGGACCTATTGTTCTTCATGTCCTCTTAGCTTATCCTTAATGCTTTGAATGTAACCACTTACACCCATCATTTCACTTGAAAGTTTTTTCCAATTTGCCCCCTTAATAGGTGCCCATTATTCTTTTATTAATTTTAATGCATCCCTTATGCCATGAATAGTGTGATTAGGGATATTTTGACCATATCCCCTCTATTTATTAAGGTTATTATGTACTTATCATATCCTCAGAGTATCTACCTCCAACTTAAAATGAATTAGTTTGAGGAGTAACTAGGGACATTTTGAGCATGAGAAGGTTGATGCACTAAATCTTGAGAACCACTTAGGGTGAACCTATAAACATTTCTAATCTAATATGAAGGATATTGAGGTAGAGAATAATCATATTGATCAAAATTATGATGATACATATTGAATAATGATGACTAGGAACTTGGGATGCTTACAACTGGAAGCTTTGATTAGGAATCACATTTGATTTTTGAACACTTACCTCCAAAGGTTAATTGGATGAAGAGAACACCAAAAATATTCATTAGTGAAAAATGTAGTAAGTCCCACTGAGCATGTCATAAACTATTATGACATTAATCTACACCCTTAGAGATAACTCTTTAGCTTTTGTCTAACTAATTCATAATATGGTAACAACCTCATGATGTGGGTTTCCTATGTTGAATTTGAGCCTCCAGAGAAGGTCAGGTTCCTCTTGATGGATCACCTAAACTAATAATTTTTGAGAAAATGGTTATAAAGGGGGAAATTTATCCTAATAAAGTTAACTAGGTGATGTACCAAATACGAATGGGAGAATCCCATAAGCTTGAACCCACACTAGATTAATACAAGACAATACTAGCTCACACAACCTCAAAATCAACCTAAATGCATGATTTTTTCATTGACTAGGTTTAGGAAGCAAAGAATGCAAATAAAGAGTTATAAGAATCACTGAGATCTTACATTAATGGTATAAATAAAATTAATCCAAACCTATAGACAACTTAAAATACCCTAAAAGAGGTTAAAAAGGAGGCCAATGGATGAGGAAGATTTTCCTTCACACAATGACATCATGGAAAACTTAATCAACACCTATCCAATGTAAGAGATAGGTAAAAAAAGTATTTATTTCCTCAAGAGGTAGTTCTTACATATTTTTGATAGGTTTTATTTATCCTTAATGCTTTGAATGTAACCACTTACACCCATCATTTCACTTGAAAGTTTTTTCCAATTTGCCCCCTTAATAGGTGCCCATTATTCTTTTATTAATTTTAATGCATCCCTTATGCCATGAATAGTGTGATTAGGGATATTTTGACCATATCCCCTCTATTTATTAAGGTTATTATGTACTTATCATATCCTCAGAGTATCTACCTCTAACTTAAAATGAATTAGTTTGAGGAGTAACTAGGGACATTTTGAGCATGAGAAGGTTGATGCACTAAATCTTGAGAACCACTTAGGGTGAACCTATAAACATTTATAATCTAATATGAAGGATATTGAGGTAGAGAATAATCATATTGATCAAAATTATGATGATACATATTGAATAATGATGACTAGGAACTTGGGATGCTTACAACTGGAAGCTTTGATTAGGAATCAAATTTGATTTTTGAACACTTACCTCCAAAGGTTAATGGGATGAAGAGAACACCAAAAATCTTCATTAGTGAAAAATGTAGTAAGTCCCACTGAGCATGTCATAAACTATTATGACATTAATCTACACCCTTAGAGATAAATCTTTAGCTTTTGTCTAACTAATTCATAATATGGTAACAACCTTATGATGTGGGTTTCCTATGTTGAATTTGAGCCTCCAGAGAAGGTCAGGTTCCTCTTGATGGATCACCTAAACTAATAATATCTTAAATATCTCAAAGAGTCCCCTGATGCTCCAAAAAATTAGTATCCTTATAAATGAGAAGGAATGGGTGATATATAGAAAAGGGGAAGAGAGAAGAGAGGGATCATGTATCAATAAATAAATCATTAAACTTCCACTACATTATTTTCAAAAATCTAACCTATATTACCTCTAAAATTATTACATCTTTCTCATTGGATGAGAAATATGAACTAGAAGACAAGAGTCTATTATTTAGATGATGGGTGGTGATCCTTTAAAGGAAAAAAGATCCTTAAGATATGAATAGAAATTAAATTCTCCACTATACTATAACCAATCCCCAAATCCATTTTCTTTATTTTCTATGCCATTTCCCCTTTGCTTTCTTATGAAGACCAAATATTCATATCTTGAAACTAACAAAGACATGCCATGTCTACTTTGAGTTATGTTTTGTACCTACTTTATTGAGGATATATCCATGTCAATATATGATACATTTCTTTATGAATATATATCTACCCCTACTCCATTTGAGCATAGGTCTTTACTATAGATTGAAAACCAATCTAGTTTATATGTTTTCATATGATCATTATATTGATGAAAATCTATAGGCTACTTGATCTCATTTCAATAGCTTGCTACCATATTTGGTCTCTATATTAGGACCTAAAAGACATGTTTTTTCCTTTGATAAATTATGGAAACCTAAAAATCATGTATTCATAGATCTTCTTTGAAGATAAATGATCACATTCATGAGATAATTTTGTAACTCCAAAAGACAAGCTCTACAAGTTCTAAATCTTTGAACCAGAGGTCAAGATTGTGATTTAATAGAAATGTGGCTTTATTATTAACCATCCTAACTATGACTAAATCTAATTTTTACCTTCATCTAGGATATAATGTCAATGTAAATATACTTGTAGGACTTGCTTTTGATTCAACCATAATCACAATTATTTTCCATGGAATTCCCTGGCTTTCAACTTTTAATATTGATCATTGATATTGATATGAGCTCTTCAAATTATGCCACTTGTCAACTATTCATTAATCACACAAGATTATTATATCAACCCTTTGATAGCTTAACCTCATGCACTCTATATATCTTCCTTTTTATGAATTAATGCATATTGTTGATCTTTCTAATAGTTGTCATAGTTTTGACACTTGGTAAGAGCTTGTTCATCCTTGAGATCCTTTGAATCCCTGACCCTTACTTACCATCAATCTACTTGATATGATTAAATGCCTACCATTGATATATGTTAGCCCACTATCCTTGTTAGTTGATTCTCACCATTGGATCTCTACATAGGCTCTTGATATCTTGACACTTGTTAGCTCTAATTCATGTTGACCTTTTGACTTGATGCTGATCATCGATCTTGATTGCATGATAAAACACTCACCATTAGATTTTTAAGACCCATTGACACTATATATTACTTACTCACCATTATATATTGATTTTATCTCATAATATTTAGACAATCATCATTCTCATATTAAGTTTAGGAATATTTGAATTTAAATGGTTATTTGTTGAGGCTTAATCTTTGCATTTGCATGAACATCTCCTTCTACTTGTTCAACTTTGAAGCTTTATAACTTGAGATAAACAACTCATAAAGTTATGAAACTTATAAAGGATGATCTAGACATGAATAAATTCATGTTCATGTGGTCTTTTAGCCTTGAGAGGCTTCTTGAGCATATTTATAAATTACATAAGCAAACTAATCCATTCATTTTTGCTTGATGTACTGATGATGATCTGGTTCTTCTATGCTTATGAAAAAACTTTCAAGGCTTAAAATGAGATCTTGAGACATATGAAACCTAATTTATTCTCTTTATATGTCATGATCACCATAAAAACCTATTTAATCTTTTCTTTAGTAATTTTAGACATATTTCCAAGTCATTGCTTCTCAAATATCAAAAAATTACACTTTAAGATTGCTTAAAGTGTTTCAAAAGATTTGTGATCAATGTGAGATCTTTGGACCACTCAATCCATCTATAACTCTACTTAGCTCATCCATATAGGCATAAAATATTTATATATAGACCAAAAATGGCCAACAAGACACCCCTAAAAGAAAGGTTGAGTTGGCAATGGTCCTAGTGAATACTAAGAGGCCTAAAGTGACTTTCACCCATCCTTTGAGTGAATTAAACCTATTCAGTGAAGAGAACTTGATTTATATACTTGTCATTCCAAAATGGTACATATATAATAAGTTTCAAAAAATACCTAATATGCAACATTATTGGGACATGATGAAGGCCATTAATATCCTAGTGCATGAAGAGGTCAAGCCATGGATAGATGATTTATATAAGGAAGAAGAGAATAAGATGGATACTCTAGAAGAGTCAAGTAGAACACAAGTAGAGACCTCAACTCTAGAGGTGATAGAATCCTTAGTTGGTGTTTTGTTTGACCCAACTACCAATTTATAAAGGGTAACTGAGAATAAGGCCATGGTTGGTGAGAGGAGTTCACTTTCCAAAAGGTAGAACCTTTGGTTGGTTTAACTCAAATTAGAGGATAAAACCTTGGGGAAGACCTAATGTTTGAATGAAATGTACTTGAATTAGCTCAGGCTCAGTCAGGTCAATTATAAATAATGATCAAGCACATCTTTCAATAGAATAAAAATTTCAAAGGAAAAGTTATCTTGTCCATCCCAGAGGATAGGTTCCAATAATTTGAAGACACCATGGATGATTTGTTCAATTCCTTAAAGTCAATTTAGACCAGGCAAGAGCTAGTGAATAAACAAAGTACCATGGTTACAGGTCAAGTTGGCTAATGGTAGGCTTTAAGCTACCAAGTGAAGGATTTTATCAAAGTCTTGACTAAAAATAAAATCTCTAAGTTGAGGATAGTTAGCCTAGCCCACTTAAATATGGATATGGCTATAGTATTTGATAAGATCAAAGCCTTGATCAATTAGTCCAAGTAAATGGAAGACATTTCTAAAGACCAAAAATAGTAAGAGGGTAAGATATTTCACATGTTAGATAGCTTAATAAAAAAGACTACCACCCTTAGTCCACTAGGCCTTATCACTAATGAGGAGTTCAATAATATAACTACTCAATTCATGCAAGAGGTGAGGAATCAAGGACAAGGGAAAATAAGAGTTGATAATAAGAAGATCATGGGCTTGATTTTGTCATTTGAAGAAAAGGTAGGAGATAACAAAAACATTAAACAAGATTTAAAAAGGGTTAAGAGGGATCTCAAGGGCCTAGAAGATCAAGAAAAGGAACTGTTCATGAGACCTATTATTGATCTCCAACCTATCAATGAGCATCATTACAAAATGAAGATCTTGAAAGGAAGACAAAACACTATAGTAGAATAGAGGTCTAAAATTCAAGATAGTTGACTTTGGATATTCTATTGTATAAAAACATTATATATTTTTTAAAATAGAATATTCTTTTGTAAAGGTATGTGTAATTGGTAAAGCACACTATCTATAGGTTAGTCATTTGGAGGTTTTGAAAAGTTATAGAATGATTGTAAAAGGACAATTATCCTTAATATTTGACATGATTGACTAGCATACCTCATGAACTATCTATATAAAGAGGAATTTCTAATTGTAAAAAGTAAGGGGGAGTTTTTTAGCCAAAAAACTATATTGTAACTTTTGAGCAAATTAATATAAGCAAATAGTGCTTTAAAGTTTATCCACATTTGATTATTCGAATTTCTATCATGGCTTCTCTCTTATTTTTATGGTCTCATTTTCATATTTGAATAGTTCTTATGGATTATGGATGTGTATCTTTAAATACATAGTTTCTAATTTGTGCTAATTCTAGATTAGTTAAAAGTTCTTAGGTTTACTTCGCTTTCTTTACTCTTTGTGCATCTAGGCTAATTCTATTTTCTTGTAGTGGTGAAATTCTTAAAGTAAATCCTATTCTTATTTTCATCTTTTCATACCTTCCTTAGATGTTTTCCTGATGTGTGATAAGATTTGAGATTATTCTAGTTCACGTTGCATATTGGTTAAATACATGTTCAGATGAAATTGGAAATTTTTCATAATGTTTGAAATAAAGATAAAAATAACACCTCTATTTTCTTCCTTAGCCTTCCTTCTACTCTTTTTTTATCAATTCACTTTAGATTAGCTTCATTTTGAATACTCATCTTAGTATATTTAGACTTAGGTTTAATTAATTCACTTAAAATAGCATAGATTATCTTCAAAATAAAAAATCAACTATTAAAATTGGATCCCAACCACCAACTAATATAAATTTGTGAAATAGTCCACTTGTTCTACCTCTATTCCACCAAAGATAATATGTTTATCATAACCTGCAACTCATGCATTAAATTATCTAGATTAAAAAATGAGTAGTGTTTCTTAAACATTAAGAACCACCTATGATACACTTTTAGGCATCAAGAGGGAATGTGTTTCACTAGTACTAGTAGGAGGGTTGGTTATATCTCTATAAATTTGATGTATCTTTGCTAATTTTGGAGAATTAGGTTGAAATATTTATGTTTTCATTAATCTTAATGGTTTAAAACTAGTATTTGTGCTTATTTAGATAAAGATAGATATTCTTTGAAGATTCATGAGTAATTATGGTAAATATAGCTTAAGATCTATGAATCCAATGTGTGTGAGGTTAGTAATAGTGGTTTTATCTAGATATTGATTAGATCTTTACAAATTTGAGTCAATTTGAGCTTGAAACATGTAAATATCAGTCATACCTACTTATTTGGACATATACTTGAGTTAATATAGTAAAATATTATTATCCTTTGTCATTATTTATAAAAATTTATGCAAAATTTTATTAATGTGTGAAGTTAATCATTTTTCTTTGCAAAGATAAGACTTACATATTGTATTTAAAATAGGGTTCAAATATCTTAAGATGGAACTTCCAAGGATAAGTTCCAAGTCACATTTAGAGATAAGTGTTCATATTCTTTCATTAGAAGTTCATAAGAGAGCTAGGTGAGACAAATGTAAGCATATACTTTAAAAGTCTCAACAAACTTCACCAACTTAGGGTGTTCCTAGGTTTAATCCCTATCAAAGTATGTCTTGGCTAGGAGGTTCTTCAATAAATATGCTAGGTGTGGTACATGACCTTCCTTTAAATCCTAAAAAATATTTGCCTACTTTTAGTCCTAATGGTGTTGTAATACCTGAATAACACATTAAAAATTTCAAATATGCTTTAAGAATTTTGAATGTTATTCATAAAAATGTAGCATGTAGGTTATTTAATTTTACTTTTATAGATGATGTATATGAATGGTTATTTAACCTTCCTAAAAATTACTTATCCAATTAGAATGATTTTAATAATTACTATATTGATTAGTTTGGCAAAATAATTAGTCCATGTGTCATGTACCAATAGTTTACCATAGTTAAAAGAGACTCAAATGAGCCCATAATAACCTTTAATGCTAGATTCCAAAAAATGTTTAGCAGAACCATATCTCCTTATAGACCTATTAAGGCTTTAGCCTTAGAGATTTACAAGGATTCCGTAGATCCCATGACTTTTGTGTTTATCAAAATATCTATTGAGGTCATTAATACACTCATTCTAGATTATGCTAAAGATACAATCATTAATGATCAGATGCAACCTCAAGGCCAAATGGAATACAATATTCTTAACATTAATACAAATTTGCCTATTTTTATTATCATTCCCAATTCCAATCAAAATATGCCAACCTTAAAACAATTTCTAGTTCTGAACCAATTGCCTTTGAACCATGCACACCTAGGTCAAAACCTGGGATTCTTGAAAAATATTGCAAGTGGATATCATCCACAAGACCAAAGAGATATGGTGACTATATCTAATATTTATACCCAAGTGCATAATTTAGAGGCTCTAAAGAGTGATAATGACTCTATCTTGAAGATGGTTCAAAACCTAACAACTGTTTTCATTTAGCTACAAAATCAAGTTAGAAATATTAGGGAAAGCTCTAACATAAAGTTCTCTTTTCAAATATTTAATATACCTTCAAATAGGTTTAAAATTTTAAAAAATAATCATAATAATGAGTCATCTATTAATAATAATGTGCCTGATATAAATCTTAGTGATGTAGCTTTGCCTAATTATTGTAGAGTACATTATACTTCAAATCATGGTGAATTATATTATCTAAAATTTTTCAATGCTTTTAAATCTTTTCAAGAAGATTTAGATACTTTTGAATTTTTCCCTAATAAAGACAATGGTGAAAGTACATCAAGATCTTCAAGGTCATCTAAATCTTCTAATTCAACTCTCATGGTGGAGACATTTGAGCTCCCATTTCAAGAAGAGAATGATCCTGAGGATATCCCTAAAGAGATTCATACTTTTGAATAATATCTAAACAAGAATCATCATCTAAGGAATAGGGAGAAAAAATAACCTTTAACTACCTCAACTCTTCAAAATAACTTTGACACTCCTCTTGATACAACATCAGAAACAATCTAGAGCCTCTTAAGGGAAGTAACTCTAAACCTAATGCTAATGAATCTAATTATTCTAGTAGGACTAGATATAATATAGTAAAGGACATGAAAAAGATCAAAGCTAACACTAATTTTCATGAGTTAACCCAAATCATAGAACAAAGGAATTTGTTGTTGGAATCTTTGTCTAAGAAGCCAAGAAAACCACAAAAAGTTGCACATGCAAACATTGTAATTCATAAGAGTAAGGTATATGTTCCACCTTTCCTACTTATAGTTTGAATCTTTGGTAAGAATTTACATAATTGTTTATTAGATTCTAGTGCATTGGAAAATATCATGCCTAAAGGTATTTTTTAACAAATTGGTTTGACTCAAATTGAATTTGATAAAGTTATAACTTAATTATATAAGTCAAGAGTTAAAGTAATTGGTGAATTATTGAATGTTCACATGCAAATTACTTCTAAACCAAAGATCCAATAGCTCACTGACATCTAAGTGTTATATATCCTTCATGATTATGGAATGATTTTGAGTAAAGATTGGACAAGATATTTAAATGGTTACATGTTAAATGATTATTCACACATGTGGCTTCCCTAAAAAGGAGTTCCAAATCAGATCAAAATAGAAAACGAACCCAAGATGAATCATATGATCATTGAGTAAAATAAAACCAATTAAAAGGTTAATATGGTTAACTTAGATTTATATTTTTACACTCTTGACACCCCAAAGGTATGTAACTCCAAAATTTCTCATGCTATGCATGGATTATTGAAGTTGTGTTTGATGGTGCTAGATGTAAATCAGGATCTGGAGTAGGAAAAGTGTTAATCAATCCCATTGGGAAGGAATACAATACCTCTCACAAACTCTAATTCCCATGCACTAAAAATATTGTAGAGTATGAATCAATTTTTCTTGGGTTACAATTTGAAATCAAACACAAGGTCATGGAACTATTAGTTTTTGGTGATTCAGAACTAGTGGTTAATTAGGTAAAAAGTAAGTATCAATGCAAGTTTTCATACCCTAAGAAGTATAAGTTTAGAGTGTGGGACTTAATTGAATGTTTTGATGCTTTTAACATTATGTCAATCCCTAGTGATAAACACAAGACTATTGATGAACTTTATTTAGCTACAACCAACCTTATGCCCAATCAAAGTTTCAAGTTACAAATCCTTACCATTGAATTAGTCCCCTATCCCTCAGTGCTAGATAATGTTAACCATCTACAAGTATTTAGTGATGATCAACATATCATATATTTCATGACCAACTCAAGGGTATTTGAGTCTCACATTATTGATGAGGTTAATGAAAATACTCTTGATGATGACAAAGTTAAATACAAGATTGATAACAAGGTCATTTAGCTTAATGACAACAAAATCCCCAAAGGAATGATTACCCTAGAAAGTTTATTTGATTATGAAAAACTAGCTAAGACTATCAAGATCCTCAAGGTAGATGAGAAGGAATAAAATATAGTAGACCTATTTTCCCAAGGTCAACCTCAATTGGTGAACATTGGTACATCTTACACAAGCATTAAAACTAAAAGAGTCAAAGATCTTCTAACCAAGTATAAATATGTAATAGCATGGTCTTGTGATAACTTAAAGATCATTGATCCTAGAGTCATAAATCATACCATACATTTAAAATAATCCTATAAGTCATTTACATAAAAAGAACAAAGGCCACTCAAACCTATCCTATAACCAATGATATATAAATAACTCAAGAAGTTACTAGATGCTAAAATTGTGTTTCCTATTAAACACTCCACTTAGGTAGCCAACTTAGTACCAGTCAAAAAGAAAAAATGGTGAAATTATATTGTGCATTGACTTTATAAATTTAAATAGATCATATGAAAATGATAATTACCCCTCCCTTTTCTTGACCAAGTAATCCAAATTGTTTTTTGTTCTGTTATGATGTCTTTCCTTAATGAATTTTCAAGGTATAATCAGGTGCTAGTGAACAAGGAAGATAGGATGAAGACTAAATTTACTATTAAGTGGAGCAATTTTGCCTATAAAAGGATGCCATTTAGATTGATCAATGTAAGTTAAACATTTCAAAGAGAAATGGATCATGCATTTTAGGGACTCATAGGTAAGTACATTATCATTTACAAGGATGACCTAACTATCTTTTTTAAAAATAGGGAAGACCACATCATGTACTTATAACATGTATTTGAAAGATGTAGAAGGTATGGAATCTCCCTCAATCCCAAGAAAAACATTTTTTGTGTATTTGAAGGAAAAATATCAAGACATGTCATAACTAAATAAGGGATTTCTATTGACCCTGATAGAGTAAATTCCATATCAAAAATAGAACCCCCTAATAGTAGGAAATAACTAAAGTCTTTATTTGATAAAATCAACTTTGTGAGAAAGTTCATTTTTGGTTTTGTAGAGATTTTGAAGCCATTGAATGACATGCTGAAGTAAGATGTATAGATCACATGGAATGAGGAGACCAATAAAAAGACATTAAAGAAGCAATTAGATAAACTCTTTTACTGATAAATCCAAATTTCACTAAATATTTCTATCTTTATTTCATACAATAGTTATTATTCTAACTCAGAAGATAGATAAGTGTGATCACCCCATTGCTTTTATGAGTACTAACATTAAAAATGCTTATTTTAACTATTATTTGATTGATAAACAAGCATTTTATTTAATCAAGGTAGTGAAGACATTCAGGCATTATATCCTTAGAAATAAGGTACATGCAATACTACCAGACCCTACCACTAAGCTAATGTTGAGTCAATGTGAACTTGGAGAGAGAAGATGTAAGTGGATGTCTATTATTCAAGGATATGACCTAGATATGAAGACTACCAAGTTGGTAATATGCCAAGGTTTAATTTAGTGAATTCTTAATGCTAACTCCAAGCTGAGTGTTATGCAAATAAAACAAAAACATTTTCAACCTAATGATTGGTATGATCCTATTGTCCATTTACTAACTAAAACCTATTATCTTGTAGGTTTAATTAGAGAAAAAAAGAGACATTTAAGGCTCAAGTTATCCCATTACCTAATCAAAGATGGGGTACTATACAAAAATAATTTTGAAGGTATTCACCTAAGATTTGTTTCCAATAAAGAAGTAACTGAGATATTGAGAAATTTCCATGAGAATTTGGGAAGTAGAAATACATCTATAAGGACCACAACCCATAATATCCTTAAGGATGGTTATTATTTTCCCACTATCTTCAAATATGCTCACAAGAATGTGAGGGAGTGTCATCAACGCTAAATTTGCAACACTAAAGAGCCCAAAGTAGCCATGTCATTGAGGCCAGTGATGATTGATAAACCCTTTACTCAATGGGGATTAAACTTTGTGGTGATCATCAACCCTAATTCCTCTAATGGTCACAAATATGTTTTGACTGATACTAACTAATGCATAAGATGGACTAAAGTAGTAGTAACCAAGCAATGTAGGACTAAAGAGGTGATCAAATTATTAGAAGAAAATATATGCACAAGGTCTACTACACTAGTATCTATAGTATATGATAATGGACCTAATTTTATATCCCTTAAGATGATTGAGTGGGAATATAAAAACAACATTATACTCAATTTATCATCAAACCATTACCCTGAATGCAATGGAGTTTCTGAATAAACAAATAAGAACTTGATGAAGGCAATAAAAAAGTCTACAGCTGATAAACCAAGAACATGGCACAAACTACTAAGTATTCCCTTTGGCTAGATAAAACTAGAGTTAATAAAGCTCTCAAGGCATCACCATTCTTGATTTTATATGGTCAAAAACTTATATTCCCCATTATTTTGTTCCTTGATTTTAATAAGTCTATTCTAGACATATGATTGCTTAGGAAACTCCACCAATCAGAAATGCAGGTATGACTTCTTAGCATTGGTTGATCATGGGTTGTTAAAATATGAAATTGATGTTATAATTTGAAGAAACTAGTAAATACTAATAGGTGGGTTAATTATTACTTGAGATTTTAATCCTTGTTCTAATCTAAGTTTGGTTCTAAGAAGGATTGCACATATAGGGTGGAAATTTGAATTATTAGGACAAAGTCATGTTTGCACTTAAAAAACATTAATTACCTAGGGCAAAGTTTATAGCCAAGGATGACTATCTAAAGATCAAACATTTGACCAAATCCTAAAACTTGGCTAATCTGGTTCCAAATGTTTGTTATAAAGTCATAATATATAAAATACAAAAATAAGAGCTTTATTGAAAAATTCAAAAAAAACTTACTAAGAAGAGGTGATTCTAATAATCTCCATTAGGGATATGGATGCCTAGATGATAGTGGATCAAGGCCTTGAGTAGATCTAAAGGTATCTTTGTTATGGATATGGACACCTAACTAGAAATAGAGCAATGCCCAAGCCTTTTGTGAGTTAAAGCATGGTTTTAATGAACATCTAAATATGTTATAAGTCAATGTTAATGGTCAAGGCCATGAATCTAGAATGCATTCTCTAAATCCTATGGCAATCATTAAGTGGAATCAAATCACACACATAACATGGATGTGTTTTGATGTTTAATCCTAACTCTACATGTGAAAGACTTGTTTTAACCATGAATTTATCTTAATAATAGTCCCTAATCAAGTGAAATAAGTAACCTAATTATTAGTCTAAATTAGAGTTTATGATTTCTAACATATTATTATGTGTCCCCCAAAAGTTACCATTTATTGAGTTCAATATACCCCCATCTCTAAAAATGGGGATCCTTGTTTTAAATTATTCAAATTTGTACCTTAAAATTGAAAAGTAACTTGATCAAAGTACCACTAGCATGTTTTCACATTGCCTTTATTTGAAGATCATCCACACCTAGTTCTCATTTGGATTGATTGACATATTTTCAAGTGATCATGGTTTCACCCCTTATAATGTTTCTAATTATTTTTGCCTGTTTTATTTTATCATAAGTTCAATGGAATCACATTTGGGAATGAACATGCTTAGGTTTTTATGATTCAATTTTAAATTGATCTTTTACTAGCCATTGGTGTGTCAAAGATTAATTGAATCTATTTTAAGTCATGTTAAAACCCTAGTATAATGTTTTAACCTAGATCCCTTTGATTTAAATTAAAATTTTCATGAGAAAAATTAATGTGGAAATAATTATTTATGAAATGGACTTTGTTTAATTTTTATCCTAAGGCTTAGTCATGTTTTTCAACATGACCAAACCTTAGTCTAAAAATCTTATGCTTGGTCCCTTTATATCCTGTGACCCCTTGGTTTATTTAATTATTATCATGGTCTAACTAATCACATGGTCCCTTTAATTATGTTCTAAATTATCCTAAATCCTTATCCTAATGTTTTAATTTCATTTATTGATATAATGAAACCTTAGGCTAAAGCTTTATGCCATGTCTTTTATCATTTATGGGATCCCCTTTATTATGTTTTAAAAATTAACCTAAAAATTTTATCCTAATGTTTTATCATGTTTATTAAAATGAATAAAACCTTAGGATAAAACATTTAACCTAAGTTTCATATATTTATTGGGCCTAACTTAGTTTTATTTTATTGACCACAAGATCAAATGTATGCATTTACTCAGGCAAGATTGATCTAAGATCACATTTTAAGTCAAGACTTTAATATAACCCCAAAATGAGTGAGAAGGTGAAAAGTACCACCATCATAAGAACCATACCATAGATCTAATAGTATGTAATAAAATATGATCTGATAGAGCATGATTGATCAGCCGAAGATGATCCAATTGTGTGAGATTAACCTTGACAATTCAAAGGAACTCATAACTAGCATAGAGATGACACATGGCACAACAACATGCCATGGATTAAATCCTAACCATATTGTGAATATTTATGGTACCCATCCTCATGTACACATTTTGATTAATAGTCCATAGAGTAGGGGACATAATTTAGTAGATCAAGATCAATAAAGCACATTCATCTGGGCAGAATAAGCCAATGGTACAAGATCAATGTTGAATTTTAAAAAAATCTCAAGATAAATATGTAAATAAAAAGTGTCACAACTATGGGGAATATATAAAAGTATCCAATGATGTTTGATTCTTCAGATCAAGATCAATGAACTGCATTGGTCTATGCAAATAGATCCAATGATATGAAATAAAGGAAAATTTTCAAAAGGTCCATAACCAATGAAATGATGACATGTGTCCTAAAATGATAAGTGGTCATGTTTAAAATATTAATGAGTAGGATGACATGATGATTCCACATCAAAGCCACATAAGTATAAGCTCTCAAGTTGAATATTTTGTAGACTCAAGGTAGTGCAAAGGTATAAATGATTGATATAGAGAAAATCTAAGTCATAATTCACATTATTTGAAATAGCTAACAATCATTAAATCTCTATAAAAAACCCATCACAAAATCCCTAAGAATGTATAGAGCCCTAGTTTGACCTTGTGACAATTATAATCAAGATAGGGAAGATTCAATCATTGTATATGCAAAGATAATTCAGTCCTAGACTTAATTGTGATCCATTAGTAGGAAATTTGACTAATTCACTAGCCATGGTAACTCAAAGAGGAATTTCAAAAGAATATGTGGAAATTTACTTGACCTTGGATGTAGAAGGGATAATCTTCAAATATATTGAGTTTGATGCTACTACTCTAAACACTAGGGATAAATATTGGTCAAGGTTATTCTGAACCATTGAAGAACAATCAACTATTACTTGGGAAGAAGAGAAGAATATGTCAACAAAAAGGCTCTACTATGACATAGTTACCATTCAAATGTTTGGCCTCCATTATGCTGTAACAAAACCAGAGGTACCACATTGTATTTAAATTCTCTCTCTTATTTTCAAAGATGCTAAAATTGATAAAGGCATGTTGATTAATGAGCACACTCACAAAATTATATATTATATCTTTACTTTAGATTTTGATAACTTTTATATGTTTCATAAACCCCAAGTAAACCAAGCCATAATCAATAATTGGGATAAAGAGAATGATTTGAAGAACATCCTTTCCCTATGGTTGTATTCTAAAAACTAGGTGTTTTTAGACTTCAAGAACAACATTCCCATCAACTAATTTAGACCTAGGATTAGGATGATCATGAATATGATGAATAGGTTATGTCTAAATTCAACCAATACCTATGTGGAAAAAAATTGGGTGCCCTTAGTCTATTTTATGATTGAGAAATAACTCACCCCTCCTCTAGGTGAAGTTATCAGCACCTATTTGAGTAGATAGATTTTTGTAGTCAAGAAAAGAAATACAACCCAATTCTATATGATGTCATACATTTTGGACACCCTCCTTCCCACAACCAAGATTACCAATCTTAGAGAATGGTCACCTAGTGGCATTGAGATAATTTCATAATATTATTCAAAATTGCACATATTCAAGTACAGGGACCACATCCACTTTTTTTGTGACTATGTTTATCTAGACATAACTAAGGATATCACTAGAAATATAATTTAAAGAGTTATCCCCTTAATCAAAAATTCAATTGAGTCATTGGGAAACATATGGATATACTTAGATTACACCATCATTATAATTGAAGGAATTTAAGGCCAACCCCTCAGACTACCCATCCATGTTCCTAATAAGCTAGTAGAGTTTAAGGTATCATATCAATTATTCCATATAATAGATGGTTTATGTAGAATAAAGAATAAATTGATCCTATAAAACTTCCCTATAACTATTATGAGGACCATATTCAAATAATGGGAAAATGTTGAAGCAACATCTAGACACAAGACATATTTCAATTTATAATTGGATGAGTTAAGGCAGTGGGATCCTAGGGATAGGGTTAAAGGACATTTGAAATCCAAATTAATAAATTTGTCTAATGAGCACTAGCCTAGCCCTTATGACTTAATATACACAAATTTATCTTCATTATCCAAAGTCATGGGTAGATTAAGGAATTAAAACATCAATCCATAAGCTAAGCTAAGAAGGGAACAAAAGGGAAGTGATGACATATGGAAATTATGGCCAAGACAATATCACTTTTTAAATAGTGCACCTTCCAAACCTCCTCTAACCAAATCACAATTTAAACCTAATACTAAGGCACAAATTAAGAAAAGGCCAAAAGAAAGGAGGCTTAATAAGATAACATCATCTTCAACCTAGGTTGAGGAATAAGGATCACCAATTAAATAAATTCAAATGGTAGCATCAAACCCTAGGGATAGAATTAAATATGCTTTGATTTTGTCTCTTGTCTATGGGACCAATGAGGAAGAGGCATAGATGGAAGAAATAAAAGAAGAAAAGTGGAAATAAATATTGGAATTGGTTCTTATGGATACCCCTAAAATAAAGGTTGAGATGGCAATGGTCCTAGTGAAGACTAAGAGGCCTAAAGTGACTTTCACCATCCTTTTAGTGAAGTCAACCTATTTAGTGATGAGAACTTCATTTATGGACATGTCATTATAGAATGGTTATCTATGGTAAGTTCTAGAAAATAACTACTATGAAACATTCTTGAGCTATGATGAAGGCCATTAATATCCTAGTGCATGAAGAGGTCAAGATAAATATAGTTGCCTTGTAGAAGGAAGAAGATAATAAGATGGTTACTTTAGGAGAGTCAAGTGGAACAAAGGTGGAGATCTCAACTCTAGAGGTGATAGAATCCTCAATTGGTGTCAATTTCGACCTAAAAACTACCAATTTATAGAGGGTAACTGAGAAGAAGGCCATGGTTGGTGGAGAGGAGTTCATTTTCTAAAAGGTAGAACCTTTGGTTGTGTTAAATCTAGTTGAAGGAAAAAACACTAAGGAGGACCCAATGTTTGAAGAAAATGTTCTTGAATTGGGTTAGGCTCAGTCAAATCAATTACAAATAATGATCAAAGGAATCTTGTAGTAAAATAAGAATTTAAAAGGATAAGATATCTTGTCCATCCAAAAGGATAGGTTTCAACAATTTGAAGACACCATGGCTGATTTATTCAATTCCTATATATATATATATATATAAAACCATACTAAGGTGGGATAGGGTAACTATCTTAAACTTAGGGATTTGATTTTTAGTCAAGACTTTGATCAAATTCTGCCATTGGCCAATTTGGCCTATAGCCATGGTACTTTGTTTATTCACTATCTCTTGCCTAGTCTTGACTGACTTTAAGGAATTGAATAAATCAGCCATGGTGTCTTCAAATTGTTGAAACCTATCCTTTTGGATGGACAAGATATCTTATCCTTTTAAATTCTTATTCTACTACAAGATTCCTTTGATCATTATTTGTAATTGATTTGATTGAGCCTAGCCCAATTCAAGAACATTTTCTTCAAACATTGGGTCCTCCTTAGTGTTTTTTCCTTCAACTAGATTTAACACAACCAAAGGTTCTACCTTTGTGTGTGTGTGTGTGTGTGTGTGTGTGTGTGTGTGTGTGTGTGTGTGTGTGTGTGTGTGTGTGTGTGTGTGTGTGTGTGTGTGTGTGTGTGTGTGTGTGTGTGTGTGTGTGTGTAAGATCAATGCCTTAAGCAGTTGGTCCAAGTAGATGGAGGATATTTCTAAGGAACTCAAACAATAAGAGGGTAAGATATTACACATTTTGGATAGCTTAATCAAATAGCCCACCACCCTTAGTCAAGTAGGCCTTATCATTGATGAATATTTCAAGCATAGAACTACTCAATTCATGCAAAAAGTGAGGAATTAAGGATAAGGGAAAATATGAGCTGATAATAAGATCATGGGCTTGATTTTATCATCTAAATAATATGTAAGAGATGATAGAAACATTAAACAAGATTTAGAAAGGCTGAGAGGGATCTCAAGGGCCTAAAAGATCAAGAAAAGGAATAGTTCATGATACCTATTATGTATCTCTTGCTGATCAATGAGAAGTATTATAGAATGAATATCCTATAAGGAAGATAACACACTATTAGAGCACAAAGGTCTAAAAGTAAAGTTATTTAACTTAGGATATTATATTATATATAAACATTGTATATTTTTGAAAATAGGATATTATTTTGTAAAGGCATTCATAATTGGTAAAGCACATTACCTATAGGTTAGTCATTTGGAGTCTTTAAAAATTTCTAGAATGATTGAAAAAGGATAGCTATCCTTAATATTTGACATGAATGACTGACATACCTCATGAATTGTCTATATAAAGAGGTATTTCCAATTGTTAAAAGGAAGGGGGGATTTTGAGC
Source organism: Torreya grandis (assembly GCA_037957365.1). Taxonomy (NCBI): domain Eukaryota; kingdom Viridiplantae; phylum Streptophyta; class Pinopsida; order Cupressales; family Taxaceae; genus Torreya; species Torreya grandis. The sequence goes on along the minus strand of JARHVA010001669.1, from coordinate 1,169,059 downwards.
CAAAAAAATATATCATAAATTTTGAGAAAATTAATATAAATAAGGAGTTTACAATGTTTGTCCACATTTGCTTATGTGAATTGCTATCATGGTTTTTCTCTCATTTGTCTTGTCTCATTTTTAGATTTGAATGGTTATTATGGATTATGGATGTGTATCTTAAAATGAAAATTTATAATTTGTGATAATTATATATTAGTTGAAATTTCTTAGGTTTACTCCACTTTATTTTCTCTTCTCGCATCTAGGCTAATGCTATTTTCTTGCAGTGGTGAAATTATTAAAATAAATCCTATTCTTATTTGCATATTTTCATACCTTTCTTAGATGTTTGTTTAATGCATGATATTATTTTATATTATGATACTTCATGTTGCATATTGTTTAAATACATGTTCATATGAAATTGGAACTTTTTCATAATGTTTGAAATAAAGATCAACAACACCTCTCTTTTTTACCTTACCCTTCTTTTTCCTCCTTTTTTGTCAATTCACCTTAGATTAGCTTCATTGTCAATACTCATATTAGTCTAGATTTAGAATTAGGTTTAATTAAATCACTTAAAATACCATATACTATCTTCAAAATAAAATATCAAGTATTAACACATGGTTGTTCCCAACCAGCAACTAATATAAATTTGTGAAACAATCCACTTATTCTACCTCTATTCCAGCAAAAATAATATGATTATCACAACCTAAAACTCATGCATTGAATTATACAAATTCATAAATGAGTATTTTTTCTTAAATAATATGAAACATTTGTGATACACTTTAAAAAATCAATCGTTTAAGCATTTTTCTTTATGAACAATTGCTAATAGCGCAAACAATCTAGAATGTAAGCAAAACCCTACATGTAAATTTCATTCATGTGATATATTATCATATATATTGAATGGGAACCAATATTTTAAAATATTTTATGGGGTATTTATAATATACAATAATGTAAATAAGTTTGGATTTGGAGGTTTGGGCTTTATAAATCATCATTAAGAAGATTCAACTCTAAAACCCTCCCAAACCCTCATAGTGACCAATTTTAAGAAAAGTTGATTTTATTTCCATAAAAACCTTATGGATTAACCTTAAAACTATTAAAAAATAAATTAAACTAATATATGATCCCATAAATGCCAATTTATTAAACAGATCATGGCAAAAATCAAGTTTTTTTGAAAAAAAGCATGAAAATGAGGTACAAAGTAGTTTGCATAAAATCAAATTGATGGTGGTTAAATACCAAGACTTATTATTCATCATAAAATCATAATTTTTTTATAGATATACCTAGAATTTACCCTACCATCTCCTTCAAAATAACCACTCTATAGGAAATTCAAGCAAAATTGACCTAGTCAACAAGTTTGACTGAGTTACAAGTGTCTCTTCATCAGGAGGAGATTTTTAATGATATGAAAGGTTTATTAAAGTATAATATCATAAAATTTTATGGTTTTATTGTTTTATTATAGGTTATAATATCCACCAAGTACATAAAGTTAGGTTACTAGGCCTATTTAGTAAGACAAGCTAGCTAAAGGTTGGCATTAAAAGGCTATTAAATGAGTCTACTTTGAGTTGTAATTATTCTTATCTATTATTCATGTTTATATTCCATTATTAGTTAAATATTAAATTTACATATTATATAATAAGTACTTCACATGGAGTTAACTAGTCTTGAACTACCAATCACTCTAGTTGACTAGTTGACCGGTTTCATGCATCTTTCAAAGATTTCATGCAAAGGAGGACTTATTTTCAACATAAACTCACTTAAATAGGAATTATCCACCAAGATATGGTGTATAATTCATGAAAATGGAGTTTTAATAGTCAAATGTGGCCCACCTTTTATTCTAATGCCAAAAAAAGATCATACAAGACAAAGAGATAAAGGAGATATCTTAAGGAATTTTGTTGCAAGTTAAAGTGATTTTTTAACTTGAGTTTATATGGAGTGAACATATTATTCTCACCTCTATTCCAATATATGTTCTAGATTTGCTTATATTTTCTATATGTGTAGTATTTTAAGCCATTTTCCACATCCCTCTCTTAGGAATGATCTAACTCTACCAAGATTGAGCTTTGTAATTTTCTAAGATAATAAAATCATGGTTTTTGGATTTCCATATTCTGGTATAGTGTGTTTATGTTATTTGATTTGAACATGTGATATTATTTTCTCCCTTTTCAGGTCTTGATCTCACCTAGATGCTAGTATGCTAACTTATGCAAGTCATGTTTAGTGTTTAATGTCATTTGATTAAGCTAACAATGGATATAATTGACTAGTTAGTTCTTTGAATCAGTCCTATTCCATTATGCTTTAATCATTTGATGAATAATCTATATGAAATAATGATGCATAGACTCTTTTTTAGTTATATATTTAATTATTTTCCTATATTATTAGTGTTTTAGAAGCTCATATAAAGTGGATGAACCAACAGTATTGGTGTATCACCAATAATAAAATAGTATTTCCCTTTTATTTTCCTTCTAACCCTTTTCATCCCAAAAATTAGTAGGTTTTATTAGAATTGATAAAAGTGATACATCAAATTAAATATCCTCATATAAACTATATTTTTGGTCTAAATTCAAGTATCCCACACCTTAGATCATTCCAATGTTAGTCTAGGTGTGAAGGAGTTTTAAAGCAAAATCTATCAACCTTCAAGCAGGGTGTTATTTGGGTTGCTAACAAGAAGGTTTAAAGTGAATTAGGAGGTTTAAAAAGTTAAAATTCATGGTGTAATGTTACCAAACATTTCAAAATTCCTAATAATCATCTATATTAGTGTTAATACATAGTCACAATGAGGAGTCTTTGAAAATGTATGGTGTGACATAGGTTGCATAGGGGTAAAAGGTGACCAATGAAGGATTAAGGTGATGAAATAAGGATTTTTTAGCATAATAAATCCTTATCAAAAATTATTACACACAAATACAAAGGTGATACAAAAATTCATTCTAAAAAAACATGAAGACATATAGTCAAAAAGAGCTATAGTCTATGTTCCAACAAACTCTCTCCTGTAATGGAAATGAAAGGAGGATTGTTGATTGGTTAAGAGAGTGGATTTAATTATAATATGATTCATATAAGGTATTTAAACAATTAAATAATCAAACAACTGGTTATAATCATATAATGGGTCTAAACACAACTGGGGTAAATGAACCTAAGGTAAAATATGGTCACAATCAAACTCATGAAGCTTATCTAAGAGGAAATGGTTACTTTAAAGAATTTAAAGGTCTAATCAAGACTTAAAATTTGGAAAAAATATTCCTTATAACTTTTTAAAACCTCCCATTCCATCTTAAATGTCATGCCAGAGGTGTAAGTTCTCATTGTTATGTCATAGACAGACCCTAGTTAGTTGAGCAGTCAGAGTGGAGCTAGGAGACCTTCTTGGATGGTTTCAAAGTTTGACAAAGATTTTGACAACATGAGAGGCCTCTGAATCATAATAATTTTATGTTAATTCATAAAATACATGATGATAATGGTCATATTCATGAATTCCATGCAAATCATGCCTTTGAGGGATAACTAAGTGAGAAAGACCAAAATAGGCCTGTGTGCTCTTAAGACTCTTTACTTGTTTTGAGACTTGTTTAAGATGTATGAAATATTAGAAAGGTTTAAAATTTATTTTAAATTTTATATTATTTTTATAAAATAATTATGGATAAGGTAATAGTCAAACTCGGTCTATCAGGGTTTGATAAGCTATGACTGTTTGAAACCCTAGGGTAGTGAAAGGAAGGCATATAGAGCATTTCATGACTTTGAGGCTTGGAAAAATGAATAGTATAATTATGAAAACATATTTTACATTTTTAAAGCTCATTTAACTCATTTATTGAATAATAAAGGACTTATATACCTTTGGTTTAATGAACACATAGTATAAGCAAAGAAACCCTACAAGTAGTCTTAAGAGGCATCAAGGAAAAATGGAGTTTAGCCAAAAAAAATGAGGTCACAGGGGGTCAATTTTGATGGTATTTTTTTTTTTAAAATCCCTCACATCCTATTATAGGTGCCTCAAACCTTGAAACTCAATATTCAGTCTTTTAGGCCTAAAAGCTAGTCTTAAGACCTATATGCTCACACCACCAAAAAGACACTTTAAGACCTTTCCAAGAAATATGAAACCATGATAAGGTGTAATGTGGTGTTACATGAAATTTAGGAGGTATTACTAGTATATAATGACAATGTAATATCCATTTTTGGTCTCAATGAGTAATTTAAACTACTATAGTCAAGATACTCATTCAACCCACCAGTTGAGTGCTCATATCTTTCACCACAAGGAGAGTTTGACCAAATTATCTTAGCATTATTTTATTAACCATATTAAATTATAACCCATGAATGATTTAGTTTGGTTTATGGGCTTAGGTTTGTGAACCATCGCTACGAGTATAAGCATGTCTAGAATTTAGGAAGAACCCTAAAGGAAAAATTATTTACATATGTATCTTTGCACATTATTTGCATGTTAACCCAAAATTATCAATAAACTTATAGGGGTATATTATATAAATATTAATTTCAAGAATTTATGGTTTGGAGGTATGTAATTTATGAACCACCGTTAAGAAGATTCACCTCTAAAACCTTCCCAAACCCTCTTATAGACCAAATTTGAGAAAAGTCAAATTTATTAATCAAAACCTCATGAATCATCATATAATCTATTATAACATGAATTAAATCAGATAAGGTATTATAAATGGTACTGTGATGTGCAAAACTATATAGACATGGAATAAAATAGAGGTTTTTAAGGAAAAAGTGCAAAAAACAAAGGTACATTATAGTTTAATGAATACCAATCAGTGTTGAGTGAATATTAACAACTTTTCTTCCTCATAAATCCATCATATGATCAAAGCCATACCTATAAATTCCTCTATGATTTCATTCAAAACACCCAACCTATAGGAATTCAAGACAAATTGACCTAGTCAAATACTTTGACCAAGTTGCATGTGTTTCTTCCTTAAAAGGACCTATTTCATTATATGAAAGGTTTATTCACGTCTAATACATTATATTTCATAGGTTTTAAAGGTTTCATTTAGGGTTTTATGGTCATAAAATACAAAAAATAGGCTATTGGGCCTATTTGGCCTAGTAGGCCTATTTGATCAATCAATTAAATTTGAAATGGCATAGAAGGGCTATCAAATGAGTTCATGTGGAGTTATCACACCACATATCTATTATTAAAGTGTAAATTACATGCACAACTAATCTTCAATATCTAATTAATGCAAAAGAGGGATAAATAATAAGTTGACTGGTCTTAAGTGCCAATCACTCTGAGTTAACTAATCATTGACTAGCAATCAATGCATGTTCCATGGTCTTCATGCAATATTGAGATTTGTAAACTTCTTAAGATAATAAAAATGACTATTTTTAGACTAATTTATACAAGTTTAGTGTGATTATGTTATTTTTATTTTCACATGTGGTAGTATTCTCTCCCTTAGTAGGTCATAATCTCACCTAATTACTAGTATGTCATCTTATGTAGGTCACATATAGTTTTTGATGTTGAGTAACTAAGATAACATTAGATATATTGACTAGTTATTGTATTGAATTAGGCCTTTGATCATTTCCCTCATTCTTTGATCACTTTATGAAACCTCTATGTGAAATATAGTTGCATAAGAGTCCTTTGAAGTTATCAAATTCAATGATTTGCATTACTTGTTAGTGTTAGTATGAGTTCAAATTGAGTGGATAAACTAGAAATATAGGTGTATCACCATCAATAGAATAGTATTTACCTTTCATTTTATTTCTATCCCTTTTCATCCCAAAAATTAATTAGGTTTAGTAATTGATCCAAAATTCATATATTCAGAGGAGCTAGCCTCACAAATTAGAGTTTTGGTCTAGCGACAGGTATCCCATCACCGTAGACCATTCCAATATTAGTCCAGGTTTGAAGGATATCTGAGAAATCTAATTTAACATGGTAAAACTTGGGTTTCTAATATTTATCACCACACTATGTTTTACCTTTCAATGTAGTGGAAAAGATCATCTTGATGGCTTATTGTCTTACCCTTCCTCTTTCTCTACTAAAATATATGATGTTTTTTATGTAGCCTTGTTAATAAAATATGTCTCATATCTTTCATATGTTTTAAATTGGAATAAACTCTAGGTATAGGGAAAGGAGATAATTCATCTTGATCCCATCAATATTCTATCTCAATACAACATTGAGCTAAGGAAAAGAAATTTGTAGCAAGTATTGATCTAATGAGATCCAATGGGAGAAAGGTGCGTTACTTGTGAAGACAAAAATATTTAATGGCAGCATTATCATCATTTATTTTAAGGCCTTGAGTATGGTGTCATTATTAGGGGGTAGATGTCATGACCACACCTGCCCATTACATTGATTTTTATTGATTATGGTTATTATTATTATTTATGGACATTCTATTTTAGATATTATGATTCATTTTAGAAAATTTAAATTAGTTTTAAACCTATATTTATACAACATTATATTTATGTACTTGTATAATTTTGATGATTATTATATACTATCAATGCCTTTATGGGTTGGTTGTAGGTTTATTACAATTAAGGATATGTTGATTCTAGAAGATGGTGTATAATGACAAAAGTTGAATATGCAGTTAATATTGAAGCATGATGTAATAGTGTCACCACCCAATTTTAATTCCTCTTTATCAGTAATCTTTAGTTGTGTTGATCTACCTTGTTTATAAATCTTTTGTTGGTTGAATTCCTTTATTATTTCAGATAGTCATTTTTTATTGTTGTTATTCTAAGAAACCAAACACATATTGGTATGAGAATGTGTTTTTTCTAACATCAATGTGAAAATTTATCTCTGTTAGTGTTTGTCTTCATGGTGTTTTTGAAGTGATAATCTCTAACAGAGATAAGTTATTCACTTCTATGTTATTTCATACCTTGACAGCTACATTTAGAGCAAAATTAAAAATTAGTTTATCGTATCATATATAAACATATGGTTAAACTAAAATAATAAAATAACTGGTGTAAGACATGTTATATATGTATGTGATGGACCAATAGTTTAAATGGGAGGATTATCTCCATTTGGTTGAATTTACATACAATAATACCTACCATTATGTCATTTAAATGACACATTTTGAAGACTTGTATGGGATAATGTGTAAAACTCCCATTAGCTAGGGTGGTTTACAAAATCATGTATTTTCAACTCATAAAACCTTGAAAGAGTGTGACCAAAAAATGGTTTATATTTTTCAAAGATTGAAATTTACCTCTAATAGACAGAAAAGCTATGATAATATTAATAGATCATCAATAAAATTTTAGGTATTGGACAAGTTATTTTTTATATTAATACCATATAAAATTTAAATCATGTTTGGAAAATCATCCAAACTAGATCCATTTTTTATTATTCCATTTGACATTATAGAAAATATCAACCATGTTTCCTACTACCTAGCTCTTCCTCTTTATCTATCTATATTACATGTGTTTCATGTGGCTATTTTAATAAAATATTTTTTGATCCATCTCATATTTTGGATTATAAAAATCTCCATGTGGATTATGAGGAAATTATTTATTTTTACCCCATCAGGATCTTGGCCCATCACAATGTTAACCTGCAAAACAAAGATGTACATCAAGTGTTGGTTTAATGGGACTATCTAAGTGAGAAATGTGAAACCTAGGAGGATGAAAATATTTATAGAAAACACTATCCTCACATATTTTTTTAGGCCCCAATATGGTTTATTATTTTATGGGGTGGATGTCATATCTCACCCAAGCATACAAAAATAATATGTTTTGTTATATTAATTTGATGAGACATTTTTTACTATGGATACATTTAATGTTTATTTCATGCATTATGATATTACAATTATATCTTAGTTATATTTGAAAATATTTTTACTAATGTTCACTAATTTTTATGTTTCTTATTTTATTTTCAAACTATTAATGTTGATGTCCTTTGGTGATTACAAGTAAGAGTTGTGCAAATTAATATAGGTTCAAGACTGAAATACACCATCAGATAGTGAAATGAAATTACTTGGATGTTTCTTAATAAAAAATAATATATCATAGAATTAAGATTAAAATAATCAAGTCCACAAAAAAAATTGACAAAAGAGTAGAATACTTGATAATTTTGACTAGTCTATTTCAATGGGAAACCTCCATAGCAATGCAATAATAAAAAAAACATAATTTCATGATAAAATACTAACCAATATCTCATATATATACTCTACTTAGCCATGGTTATTCCACAGGCTAACCATCTTAAGAACATGGAGAACTACAATAATATAACATAAAAATTATGTAATCCATAACTTGGACACACATATCCCTAGATGCACTATAGGTTAATAGTATATCATGCCCCTCCCTTTTAAAACAATGTTTCCCTCAACATTGAATCAACTTTGGATGCTGCTATAAAAAAGATTATGCAAGATACGATAAGGGAAATAATATTGGGAGAAATTTTGTTATCCTTTTTATTTTACTTCAAATAAATATGATTATATGGTTACAATCACACAAATACCAAATCATCAATATCAATTTCCTTTCATTATGTTTTTGATTAGCTTGTTGATTCATTCTATTATGTGTCATTTCTAAATTCTCCCTTAAACTAGCTAGTACTTCATATTGATGTTGAATTTTTTCCTTAGTATATCAAACCATGGGTTGCACTATAAAACATGAGGTTATGGATGGGGGATGATAACTATAAATATCCAAAAGGGAGACATTTTATAAGAGGTATGTAAGGAAGAATTTTAAAACCATTCTGATAGTGACAACCAATAGACCCAACGATCTTGTTTATCTAATGAAAAATAATGGAGATACCCTTCTATGAATTTGTTAACCTTTATTTTCCCATAATATTGAGGATGATAAGGTGATATATGAGCCAATAGAGTATCCAAACATGAAAATAAATCATTCCAAAATTTACTGGTGAAAATAGGATCATGATCACTTATAATGGTTTTTGAGTTGTATGTATAAAATAAACAACTACTATATTGGAAAAAATAGTTGTGATAAGGAAAAAAATGAGCATATTTTTTGAGCTTATCCAAAAATACCATGATGACATTTTTAATTTCAAACCTAAACAACCATGTAATTAAATCCATGAAAACCTCCTCCCATTATTGGATAGGAATGGGTAATGGTTGGAGAACAACTGATGTCTTAATTATTTCTCCTTTATTTTGTTGACAATATTAGGAATATCTAGTTAGTGCTCACATTATGTGTTATAATAATAGTAGTGTGTATGAGAATAATAGATAATAGAATATCATATTGAGTTGTATTAGATTATTTTACATGAGTTAACAACTCACTAGAGATATATTAGGATGAGAAAATAAAGGGATGAGAGATAGATATGAGAGATTTTAGGAGAGAGATTTAGGGGATTAATGATAATAATTGACTCCTTATTCTTAGGATTAAACATGTGTATAAATATTTCCCAATCATTTGAATATTATTATCCCATTTGAATTATATGTTGTGTATTAAAATTTATTATACAAATTCATAATTTTGTGTGTTGGTTATGAAAATCTAAACCAAAAATATTATCTGGTATTAGATCCATTTAGTCATGAGTCATTAGCCATGAGATTCTATGAAATTAAATGAGATGTGATTAAATATTTTTCATAAATTTTGAGATCATTTATGGTCTCAAGTGGTCAATTTATTTTTACTTTTTTTAAGTTGTAATATACATGAAAGTTTTCAAAGGCTAATCATGTAAGTGATTTTGGATTCTATTTCAATGTGGCCCATATAATATTATATTTAAATTCATGGTAGAGTTATTCACTAATAAAATTCCTTTTCCATTTTTGTCAATTTGTATGAAACCAACACCATATAAGCATGTAAGTGAATTCATCTATTATTCATATTCATTCTAGTTTGATGCATTGACTACATTGTCAGGATTATAAATGCATTGATTAGATTGATGTAAAATTATTTCTTATATGAATATCTAATCATATCTATAATTGAAATTATGTTATTACATAACTTTTTTATTTTTGAAGACTATCTACCACCAAATATTACATCCAATCTTGAAGATCTATTCTACACTCAGACTACATTTGGCAATTCCATATTAAGTGTTCTGGTTTGACCCTACCTTGAACAACATTTAGTTATCTATATATTTCTCAAACAACTCATCCAATCAACGGGTATTTGATAAAAAACAATTCAACATTGATTATCACTTGGCATCTCCTATGCAAGTGTCCTCCCAATGCATCAATCCATACAAAGTATCATAACAGTTCATTTTACAAGATTTAATACCAAAGCCATATCTTTATCATATCAAAATCCATTTAAGTATAAGTTATTAAGTAAGGTCTTTAATGTTTAGGTTTTAATGAGTCATGTAAATTTATTTTTATGAGTCTATTTGATAATTTTAATAAGCGAGTCTATCTTTTGTTTTTTAGTCTCAAGTTTATTTTAAAGTCATGTCATATGTCATTAGATTAGTTTTATAATATAAGTCTAGTGTGTTTCAAATAACTCTTAATATATTTTGTTAATCTTTTTTTTATTTTATTAGTCAAGTTTTTTAAAATATAGTTATTTATGTAATTTTGGTCTAAGTCTAGTAGTGAGGTTAATTTTGTTAAAATTATCAAAAATTCAAAAGTGTCAATTTTTAGGTCATTTTATTATCATTTATAAAATGTTAATATAGTGTCACTAGTCATATCGGTCCAAGTTAAATAAGTCATCTATTATCAAAATTCTATTTTTTACATATCTTGTAAAGGATGAATTATCAGTGGAAGCTAAGGTCATACTTCAAGTCTAAGGTCATAATGGATAAAATGAGAAAAAAGAATAGAAAAATAAGAAGGCATAACGTAATGAAAATAACTTAAAAATCTATATATTTAAAGTGATGAAATAGGTGCACCCAAATGTTGATATTTCTAATAAATCTGTGTATAATGAATTCTTTCATTAACGATATCTTTAAGAAATTGGATCAAGAGGCATCTATGCTTTCTCATCACAATAAAAAAGTAGCTATTACATCTAGGGAAATACATATAGTTATATATTATGTCTTACCATAAGAGCTTGCTAAACATGCTATTTTTGAAGGTACCAAGGTTGTCACCAAGTTTTCCAAGTCTTAGGTAAGTATATTTCTCATTGGAGTAAGAAGGAATGGAGGAATGAGGTCAAATAGTGACCTCTCATTAACCACAATCGATAGGGACAAATAATGCATTTGTGGCTTATTTTTTAGTTATATTTTTTTGTCTTTCTACAAATAAGAACACAACTGCATGCTTATTCAAGTATTGTGAGCAAGATTTGCTATGTAATCCCTTGAGGTAAGATAGTGATGAGAACTAGAAGAGTATTGTAGCATCATGTGTTTTTATTTGTTGGTTAACCACATGTAAAACAATCCATATTTTTTAGGTTGGTGGTAAACCAAGTGTAAAACCATTCAATGTTTGTAGGTTGATGGTTAGCAAAGTGAAAAAATAGCATTCAAGGTTGTTAGTAGTTGCATTATAGGATAACATTTCCCCCATATTCATACTAAGGGAGGAACATTAATAATATCTAGTTAGTTCTCACATTATGGGTTGGAATAATATTAGTGTGTGTGATAATAATAGATAATACAATCTCATATTGAGTTGTATTATATTATTGTACGTGAGTTAATAACTTACTAGAGACATATTAGGATGAGAGAATAAAGGGATGAGAGATAGATATGAGATATTTTAAGAGAGAGGTTTAAGGGATTAATGATAATAATTGAATAATTATTCTTAAGATCAAGCATGTGTATAACTGTCTCCCAATAATTTGAATATTATTATCCCATTTGAATTATATTTTTTGCATTAGATTTTATTTTGCAAATTCATTATTTTGTGTGTTTAGGTTATTCAAATCTAAACCATAAATATTAGACAAACCATAAATTTTTCCATAAATTTATCTATATCCCCCTTGAGTCCTTCTCAAAAAATTTTTTTATCAATTTGATGATGTCTTTAAAAATCTTAATTTCCCCACTAATAGAGATGCACAAAGCTCCTAAATGATCTTGTGTTTGAGGACATAATCCTTACATAGGTATAATCTATATTTATACCATAATGTGTTTACTTTCCACTCAATTTTATAAGAAACACCTGAACCATGTTGAATATTTTAAATCAAGACTTGTGTATCCATATCATTCTCCCATTATAATCTTGCTTCTTATAACCAATTTTATTTCCAAATGGTCATTACACATAATAATGATTCAACTAATTCATCCCTCCTAAAATTAAACATGCTACCACATTCACTTTCCCTTTCTTATGCATTATTTAAGAGTTGTATTAATAAAATAAGTCACCCATTGTTTTTGCTATTATGATGAAAATAATTTTTCCAAAATTTATTTATACTATTATGATCAGTATTTACTTGAAAATCTATACCCATTGGATAAGGTTTCCATTGCTTGATTGAATGAATAATAGCCATAATATATTTCTCATAGATTAACTTTAGATTGTGTTTTACTTTGATTTGATGAGTTTTGAATGAAATTATTTTTCCTTATTACATGAGTAATACCCCTTGCCATATCTTGAGGCATCACATTCAACAACATTTTTTTGGAAAAAATTAGGGGTTGCCAAAACTAGAGTGGTGCACATAGCCTTTCTAAGATTCTAAAATGCCTCGGTATTTGGTTTAGTATAATGGAAGGAATTTTTCTTCAAAAAGGTTGTTAGTGGATCTATAATTATACCATAATTATTTAAAAATATATGATAATACCTTATCAGCCTTAAAAATCCATGGAGGTTATTGAGGGTATTTAACACTTGCCAATCCATCATAGCTTCGATATTCTTAGGGTTGACTTTTACTCCATGTGAAAAAGTATGACCCAATTAATACACCTCATGGACTCCAAAAGCACATATGTAAGGTTTCACATAAATTTTATGTTTTTATATAAATAATATTACTTATTTCACGTGATTCAAAAGTTTTTCCTAAGATTTTATATAGATTAAGATGTCATTAGAAAACACCAACATAAACTTCCTTTAAAAAATTCCTAAAAATAGTATTCATCAAATTATCAAATGTAGATAGTGCATTTATGAGGCCAAAAGGCATGACCATAAACTCATAATGGCCTTCATGGATTTATAAAGTTTTTGATGAAATCCTTAGCCCTGATCTAAATTTGATGATACCTATAAAGAAGATCTAGTTTGGTAAAAAAGAAAATACCATGTAATTCATCTAACAAATAATCAATTACTAGAATAGGTAACTTATCTTTGATGGCATATTTATTGATTTACCTATATTTGAGGCATATCCTCCAAGTGTCATATTTATTGCATGACATAACCACTAGGGGTAAATATTCACTTTGGTTATGACATATAATACATGTCTCCAACATGTCATGTACCATATTTTAAATTTCAATTTTTTAGGTGTATGAATACATGTATGGTCTAATTTTAAATTGTGTACTACCTATAATCAATCTTATGGAATGATCATGTTCTCTACTTGGTGTTAGGATTTTTGGAAGTGTGCCAAAAACTATTGGGTGGTTATCAAGAATCATTTATAAATCTAGATGTGTGGACACATTTTTTACCTTAACCTATAAGGAAATCAATCATGTTATAAATAATTTAACACCTTTTTAGGAAATTTCATCATCTGATGTGAACTAACCAATTTAGGATACTTTACCCCTAATCCCTATAGTTAAAATGTCCTATCTTAAGAATGAAAGCACATGAATAGTTCCTAAAAATTCATCTCTATTGTTCCCAAAGTTGTGATTCATCATACTCCAAAAAATAATGTTAGACCCACCCATGGGAATACAAAACATAAGATAATTAAGAAGGTAGTCACCCATGGCATTTTCCATAATAATTGATTATTCCACCATCTACAATCATGGAATGAAATTATTGAGTTTGATAAATAAAATAGTTTAAATGAGTAGTAAACTTAATTTTGATGAATTATGTGTACTCCCTGAGTCAATCTACACTTTCACCTTCTATTTCTTGAGGAATCTTGCCACCTTAGGATTTTTTGAATACTTATACCTAAAAGTGCATGATAGGATATAGTAGGGTGAGAATATATAGATTGCTTATATGGATATTTCATACCCTCACTTGAGGCATCATCATCATTTTCATATTTATTATCTCATTAAATTTAAAAATAACTTTTTGGCACATTATGTCCTTTAATCCACTTTTTATCACAACCAAAACATAACTCTTTGGCATACTTCTCTTCAATTTATTGAGGGGCCAACTTGTAGGTTGAATAAATGATGCTATTGTGAAATTATGTTCATGACCATGAGTGAAATCCCTTATTTTGACCGAATATTTTTCCTCTACTTGTCACATGAATGATATGGATTCATAAACAAACATTGGATTAAACATGTGAACCTAAAGTTGGATGTTATACTTGAGCCCCCCCACCCCCCCTTGAAAAAAAAATAGGTCAGTCATATTATTCTCATTAATGTTATCCATGTGTAAGGATAGATTGTGGAATTGTTGAATAATCCTCAATAGTACTTATTTGTTTAAAATTTTCTAACTCAAGTATTTTTATGAGACATTATTTTGTTAGTGTATCTGTAACTCCTAAGTAAAAACTAACCATATACCAAGAGCACCCTTATTTTTATTTTAAGTACACAATAACCTATACTAAATGAACTATTAAAGTTCTATATCAAGAGATGATATGATCACCTTTCGCACATATGGGGTCTGATGTAGATCAAATATTTTTTAAGTTTGATTGATCTAAGTGAGTGGATCATTACCATCAAACTAGAACACTTCCACTTTTTGTAGAATATGCTTTAAACTAGTATTGGAGTTGTGATTATTTGTATTTGACAGACTTGATTAGAGAAGTGGTGAATTATTTTATGGAAGTTGAGCTGCAATAGTGATTAACTAAGAAATCATAAATGAAAATTAATATCTCATATAATTCATTTCCCCCTTTACTAAATCAAGATAATCCTTCCTCACCTAATATATATATATGTATATATCTTATTTAATTTGTTGAACTACCTTAGAAACTGAAACATTAGAAGTTTTGGACTCCATTCCATCCTTGTGAGGAGTTTTTAGAGTGTCTTTACCTTTCCCACATCTACAAGTGTAAGGACCAGCCATGCATAAAACCTAGGATGGAGGGTTTTAGGCCTGAAAAAGTGTTACATTAGAATATACCATTGTGATCATCTCAAGAGACAAATGCAATAATGGTTAATTTGCACAAGGGTGGGAAACAAAATTCCATATTTTTTTCAAAACTTCGAACAATACTATAGTGGTGTAAAAAAAGTTATTCCCAAATCATAAGTTATGTTTATTCAATTCTTGAAATTTCCATATTTCCATGACACTATATCCAAAAAAAATAATGCCACAAAAACTAGCCCAAATCAAAGCTTTGATACCACTTGTAATGAAATTACTTAAATGTTTCATAATAAGGAAATAATATATCACATAATTAAGATAATAATAGTCAAATCCATAATAATGATTAACAAAAGAGTAAAATAATTGATAATTATGACTTTCCAACTTTTAGTGGGAAACCTCCACAACAATGAGATAAGAGAAGAATTCACAATATCATGATAAAATACTAACCATTACATCCTATATATAATATACTTATCCATGGTTATTTTATAGGCCAACCATACTAAGAACATAGATAAATGCAATAAGATAATATTAAAGGTATATAAGCCATAATTCAGCCACACATCCCTAGATACACTATAAGATAAAGGTGTACTAGACTACCATAACAACTTCATACATATATATGGGAAATGAGGTAAAATTTTGAGATCCATGTAGTACACTATGTCTTTCCATGTTTCCTTATGTTATGAATACCTAGTTTTGTATATATTTAATTATTTTCTTAATTTAGGGTTGTCATTGGCTCATAACCAATAGTGCCACTATATTTATATAGATGATTTTAATTATTGGAAAATTATAAAATGTTGTTGGAATGTGAAATATTTTTTAATTGGATTAAAAATTTTAAACCTATCACAATGGTGATGATCAGTTAATATTTTTGCCTTAACTCTATAGACTATGCATTCTTGTGTAAGTATAGTTTTTGCCTAATTAGTTTTATTGAGGACCTTTCTAAGGTTAAAATATACATTGAAGAATTTCTTAGAAACATTATTACTAATTCTTTGAGTTAAGTGTTATAAATATTAAAAACATCATTTTTTAACTGTAGGAGACATGATTACTTTATTGACATTTTACTATAGTTGAATGTCTCGTTAATCATTTTATTAGGGTTTTTCATGACTTTCATGGATAATTATATTATTTTCATTTTAAGTCTTTTAGTTTTGGTGGACTATTGACTAATATGTTATAGGAATGAGGAGTAGGGTTTGGTCTTTGTGAGGGTTACAACCATGAAGGAGTGACACTTATACTCATTATTGTAGTTGTATTTATGTGATGGTAATGGAATTGAAAGAGAGAAGATGGTTGTGGAGGAATGTGGAGAATACATAATTTGTTAAGGTTAGAAAATAAATTGGTGGGAAATAAAATAAGAAATAGCCATGATGAACATACTAATACTGTAAGTAAGTTTACTTATTATATTTTTAATTACGTATGTACTTTAGTTATTTTATTGGAAACCCTAGAAGGATGATCAAGTTGTAAGAAGGGATCTTCCCCTTCCTAGATCCTCCTCATTGTAATTGTAAGTAGTTTCATACATATATATATGTTATAATAGGTTAGATAACGTAGATATTTGGTTGAAGGTAAACTATGGTAGTTTTTTTACAAAAACCTATTGGGTATGTTTTCTTTGATACATATCAACCTTAGATGGAATATAAAGGTTGTGAATGTGGTAATGTTTTTAAAGTGAGTAATTTGACTTAGAATACTATTTTGAAAGTGTTTTATTTGATTTAGTAACTTATTTTAAAATTTTGGTCTTTGATTTACCATCTTGTTCTCATATTGTGGATAATTATTTTGGAATCCTTTGTCAAAATGTTATTGTTTGACTTGTTATTGAACCTATGTTGTGTGTTTATTTTGTGTGAAACCTTGTAGTGATGGAATTTATGTCTAAAGCCTAATTTTCCACTTGATTTTATGATTTAGAGCATATTTTTTGTGACCTTTTCCAACCTTTGACTAATGGTTTATGTGGGTATGGATACCACCAAATGGTTAGGCTCAGGTTTCACATTATTTTTATTTGATGGTGTCTTCAAAGAACTATGTTGTAGATGATTTTTTATTTTGGAATAAATTGAGTATGTCAATCACTCTTGGAGGAATGAACACAAAATTTTACATTTATTTGAATTTTAGATCACTATTTATTGAAATTATTGGAACTTGAGTCTACATATACTTATATTACTTATAATCTACTTGACATAGGTTTGATAGTATTTTGTATGATTATAATTGGTTATCATTATACAATTGAGTTGTGTCAATGATATTTATTAGATTTTTTTTAAAGGGAGTAACTTAGTAGAGTATTCATGTTGAATGTATGGGTTATCAAGGAGATTACACTTGGACTACATTGTGTTATTTTTGTCACTATTAAATGATAGAAGTTGTATGTGTTAACATAACTTATGTCATAATTATTCCCTCAATATTGAGTTGATAAATGTATAATTAACTTCTCTAAGGATTTTAGGTTGTATTTTGTGTTAACAATATGTAAGGGTTTTTTTAGATAAGGGACAAACCCTGGTGAAAAATATTTTAGACATTTATGCATTATTATGTTGCCAACATATATGCTTGAGGGGATGGTTTTTCATTGTATATAAGTTATTTATAAGATGATTGAGTGAAATGACAATAAGATATATGTTACATAGTCTATTTATAATTAAAAAAGGTTGGCATAGTTCATTAAGGCTTGAGTCATATAGGTAAAGTGGCTATGTTGGTTATGAAGAAATGTCTTAGTTTGTCAATTGAATGATTTAACATTAGATGAAGGTCACTTCCTTTGAAATTTTAGATATAAGGTTAATGATTTATATTGGTAATATTTTTCTTGTTGACTTAGCCCCAGTAGAACTATGAAATCTCTTTTGCATTAAAATTTTTTAGTATGATGCATATTTGAATAGTTTGAATAATAGGTTAAATTTTGGTTTGTATTTTATGAAATCAATACATATTGGTTCAATTTCTCACACTTTCACTTGTATTCATGAATTTATTATTGAGATATGACACATTTATGTTGTTTAAATGAATACAATTATGTGTGATCATTCTAGATTATGGTTGTAATTTATGATTATTTTAGGAAATTAACATAGTCAATATTCTTATAATTACTAGATATATTTGGATAGTTTTCACACTATCCTAAATATATGGACTATGTTTATCTTTACTTCCTTATCTAATTGATTTATTACTAGAATTGATTTTGTTTCTAACAATATTTTTTAAATTTTTGTAAGGAAATGTTGGTAGTTCTGAGTTCATAGATTTTATAATTTTATAAGGATATGCATATATGATTATGATACTATGTGGATCTGTTAGTGAATTAAAAATATATATAAATATATTGACATTAGTATTTATGTAAACCCTAATTGATTATATTTTAATAAATGGTGAAATAAAGGATTGTGAAATCAAAAGGGTGAGGAAACTATGTTACCGTAGTTACTTGAGATGGTATATTTAGTTATAGTTATTATGAGTATTGTATATTTATAAAATTTTCAAAATTTGGAGAGTTTTTGCATCATGATTTTCCTCTAGACTCATTAATTTATTAGTTTCTAGATTTTTTGGTTAATGATTGGTTAATTTATTGTGTTAAGTGGTCACATTAGTAATATAATGATTTATCGACAATTACTTTTGCTTATGATCATGATCATTAACTTGTTTTTATATATTTTTATTTTATTATGATATACTATGATGATGATTATTTAGTTCACTTAGTTGCAATAGTTTATTATAATTATTTAGTGATATGATCTAACTATTGTTTATTGCATTGAGGTAGATGTAGGATGGAATCCACCCTCATAACTATGACTGAGGGAGGGTATCATCAGATAGGATGGATTAGATGGAGATGAGTGGGGGATGAGAGAATGAAGATAAAACCATGAACACACAACTTAGTTAGCATTATGCATGTTTTTACGATTGGTTAATAATTATTGTTTACAACATACATCATATTACTAATTTGCTTCCTAGATTTGCTAGTAGTTAATTATCATTTATGTAAATGTCATCACACTTCCATTCATAAGATCTTATGATGTCTAATATTTTTGTATGATCTCTTATTATATTATCTTTGCATTGATTAAAATCTCATCGTGAATTTTAGATGTTGAATACCATAGGTGGCATATATAATCAACAATTTTTGAAATGTTTGATGTTTATAGGTGGCATGTTTGATGTTTTAAATGGATAACATTGGATTTTTAAATCATATATGTAAAATGGTGTGTGTGTGTGTGTGTGTGTGTGTGTGTGTGTGTGTGTGTGTGTGTGTGTGTGTGTGTGTGTGTGTGTGTGTGTAGTTACTTAAAATGGTTGAATTATTAACTAAAGGCACATTGATGAGTAAGGAGGTTGGTGGGCTAACCTTATAACATGTTTGATTAAATGAAAGATATATTTTTAAATTAAGGCATGATTAGATAAAGATCATATTTTATAATAAATGGAATTATTTCTATGGTCAAAGGAAATATTTTGAGCTATAATGTTAACATGATTATTTGATTTGGCATATTTGAAGGGAATATAGTGCTTCAAACTATTCTGGGTTATATACTTTTTAAATCCATAATTAGGAATCAAACATGGACTTTTAGGAGTTACATGTTTTTTTCTATGATTTCATTTTCAGTTGGATAAACTAAAATATATAGGGGTTATGGTTAGTTGTCATACCAAAATTTTAAAAAACATATATGGAACTAGAGATTCATTTTTTGAAGACCTAGTCTTACGGGATTTTTTGGGGGATTTTGGCATGAAAATTGAAAAGTAGATGGAGATATATGGATGAAGAGAGTTTGGAGAAGAGGAATGGTAGATGAGGAGAGATAGGAAAAGAAATAAATTGGTTTCAATACTACCTAAATTATGTACACAAGTAGCATTTGTTGATATTATTTTTCTAGTTTTATCATTTTGAAATGAAATGTGAAATACTCTAATTTTTGTCATTGGTTTGTTAGAAAGGGTTCTTTAAATTTGATTAGATATATTTTTTTAAAAGAGGGATATATGTGGTTTACCCTAAGGATGGGTAAGACCCATCCACAGGGATGAACACATATAATCCATATCCCTTTTGTTTATGACTGTGTGTATTCTATTATATTTTGAATATATAAATGGAACTAGGGTGTTTTGAAATTTGGGTATAGACAAATAGAACCAAGGTTTGTATTTTTGCTTAGTGAAAAGAAATGATAGGATATAGATTAAAAATAGTTGTAGGATTATTTGTTGATGACTTTTTCTACTCATTTTTTATGAGAATTTAAATGGGTCGACTCTATTTTGACCCTAATGAATTGTTATGCACAAATGTATATCTGTTTGACTCTTTTTGTGTTCCAAAATGGGTTTTAGGTGTTTTAAGGAATGTTTAGTTTAAATATATATTTTTAATCAGTCTTGGAATTATTCTAAGTTATTTGATAAATAAAAATAATTATAATTGGGTCATTTTTAAATGACCCATCCATAAGGTTGAGTAAAAATGAGCCCAATAAATCTTGCCATCATTAGTTGCACACATTGTGAAGCTAAAATTAAAATTTACATATGTTTTTAAGACTATATTGGTTGGAAATTACTCCATGTTAATATTTTTTAAGGTTGTGTATATGCTTAGGTCTGTTGGAAATATTGTCATTGATGTCAAAGGTCTAGCATTATTGGTGATAAAAGCCCCATTGCATTTAATAATGTTTGTAATAAATATGTCTTGGCTAATGTGTGTTAATATTTATTTAATATTAATAAATATATTTTTGGTTGCATATGAGACAAAATAAGGGCCCATGGAGAAGTCAAAGAGCCACAGGGTAAAGACAAAAGAAGGATGGGATGCATTTTCCCATGAAGAGTCATCTTGGGGAATTCCAAGGGTCACCAAGTGAAGACAAAAGAGGAAGGGCATAATTTCTCATGAAGGGACACTTTCAAGAATATGAAAAGTCACCAAGATAAGGACAAAAGAGGGAAGGACATTTTTTCTCATAAAGGGTCACCACATGACTTTTCAAAGGTAAGGATATGAAAGGTCATACAAGTTTGGTGCCATTTTCTATGAGGATTGAAGGGTCATAAAGGGGGAAGGCCAAAGGTCATTTGGAAAGCTATAAATAAAGTCTTTAGAAGCTGTTTGTAATGTGAGTGATAGAGGTTGATTTGATATTGTAATATCTAGCTTAGAAGAGCAATTATGAGAGATGAATATGATTTGTATTTACTATATCTAGCTTAGAAGAGAAAATGTGAGAGAGAGGAAAGAGATGTTGTAATGAACTATCATTTGTTGAGATAGCAACATTGAGAGATAGTTGTGTGGTATACACAAATGAGTTAGTGCTCTTATGGGTTGGTGCTCATGAATTGTTACTGTGTTGGTGTTCAGCAAAGGGGTTGGTGATCCTATGGGTTAGTGCTCACAAATTGTTGTTGTTTTTATGCTCAACAAAGGGGTTGGTGCTCATGAATTATTATTGTGTTGGTGCTCAACAAAGGGGTTGGTGCTCCTGTGGGTTGGTGCTCATGAATAGTTACTATGTTGGTACTCAGCAAAGGGGTTAGTGCTCCTACAAGTTGGTGCTTGTGAATATTGTTTGGGTTGGTTCTCATTCATGTACTTGAGATTATTCTCCATGGTTTTTCCCACATTAGGTTTCCACGTTATATCTGGTGTCTCTCTCTATCTTGTGTGGTGTTTATTATTTCAATTTTATTACCTATCTTGAATGTTTGATTAAGTGGAATTTGATAAAGGGAAAGTTCTATAAGATATATGATATACTGATTCACCCCCCTCTCAGTATATCCCATGGTTAACAATTGGTATCAGAGCAGGTTCCTTTTGAAAACTTTACAACTTAAAGGTAGATCGAGAAAGCACGATGGTTGAATCACATAAAGGCTTTTCTACAAATAAGGCACCTTTATTTGATGGGATGAATTATGATTTTTGGAGCATGAGAATGAATATTTATTTGATGTCCCTTGTATTTGACATATGGAAAGTAGTGGTGGAGGAATATGAAGAGCCATAGACATCTGTAATTACTCTAGCAGAAAAGAAGGCAAGTGAATGTAATGCTAAAGCTTTAAATGTTATTTTATGTGGTTTATGTGAATTTGAATTTGTTAAAGTTATGCAATGTAAATTTGCTCATGAAACTTAGGTAAAACTTGAGAATATTTACAAAGGTGATGGAAAGGTTTAGCAAGCTAAGCTTTAGACTTTTAGAAGATAGTTTGAAAGTTTGAAGATGGAAGAAGAAGAAGATATAACAAGTTATCTCTTGTGAGTTGATCAAATAGTAAATCAGATTCAAGGTCTTGGAGAAACACTGGAAGATTCAATGGTGGTGCAAAAGGTTTTAAGATCTCTACCAATGAGATATGATGCAAAGGTTTTGGAAATCGAGGAGATGAAGAATTTGGCCAAGCTAAAGATGGATGAGGTTCATGGTATTCTCACGGCATATGAGATGCAGATAGAAAAAGATAAACCCTTAAAGAGAGAAGTGGCTTTCAAGACATCAAAGAAAGAGAAAGCTAAGATTCAAGAATTAAGTGATAGCTCTAGTGATGATGAAGATGACAATGAAGCACTTTTCATTCACAACCCAAAAAGGGGAATAGGTAAATATCAAGGAAAATTACCTTTTAAATATTTTAATTATGGAAAGATTGGATATTTTATAGCTAGATTCCCAAATAAGGGTAATGATGAAGAAGAAGAAAAGCCTACATATAAGAATAATTTTAAAGACAAATCCAAGAAGGGATTCGAGAAGAAGAGCTTGTATTATAAGGATCCTAGCTTAGTTGAAGATAGTGGAGTCGGTGATTCAGAAGAAGAAGAGATTTTATTCATGGCCATACATGAAGGTGATCAAGAAGAAGAAGAGGAGGAAGCTGAAGTGAATATGGAAGGATAACTCATTTGTGCCTTAGAAGAGTTAGAAGTTATTGAGAAGAAGAATCAAAGATTGATGCGTTAGATCGAGAAAAATGAAAAGGAGTCAAAATAAATTATTGATGATCTAATAGCGCACTTGGAAGAAGCCAAGAAGAATGAAGAAAATCTAACAGCATAGTTGGAAATAGAAAGAAAAGAATATGAAAGGTATGTTATTGAAATTGCCTCTTTAAAAGAAGATATTGAGAAAGCAGTCAATGATAAAGTAGTTAGTGATTCAAAATTTAAAGATAGCACTAACATGCTAAATAAGATATTGGAACGTCAAAAAGCAAATTCAGATAAGATAGGGATCAAATTTGAAAATAAAAAGAGCTATGTTGAAGCTCTTAAAAAAGAGGAAACAAAAAGGGGAGAAGTGAAGAATATAGAGGACATTTCAAATAAAAAAGGCTAGAGGGAACAAAGCTACAAAAGGCAATTAGGTCAGAGATATACAGATAGGTTTTATTTTTATGGCTATTATTTTTATTGTAATGAATATGGTCATAATAAATTAGAATGTAGAAAAAGAGCTAACAATTTTAGAAAGAAAGAGAAGGAAAGTCAAGTAGAGTCAAGCAAAAGACACAACTCTTTTGCTCCTCTATCAAGCTTTGATGAAGAGACCATAGTATGATACAAGTGCAACAACTTCAAACACATAGCTCAGTATTGTAGAAGCATGTTTGAGTCAATCAAGAAGGATCAGATTTTCAAAGCTCCATTCATCAACAAGAAGGATCAGAGTTTCAAAGCTCCATTCATCAAGAAGAAGGTTTAGACATGTTCATGGTAAAAGAAACAACCTTAAGATTCTATGATGGTTTAGATAGCTTTGCATGTAAGAAATGAAGATCAACCATGGTTCATTGATAGTGGATGTTCAAGGCATATGATAGGAGATAAAAGTAAGTTCATAACTCTAAAGAAGATCAATGGTGGCACAGTCAGATTCAAAGATAAAACCACCACCAAGATAGCTGGAAAAGGTACTTTGAGTTTGGATTATGGTAGAACTAATACTAAGAATGTTTTATATTTTAAAGGTCTTAAGCACAATCTTTTGAGTGTTAGTAAAATATGTGATCAAGGATACACATTAAAGTTTCATACAAAAGGTTGTGAGATTAGAAGAAAAGATTCAAATGAGTTGATTGCAGATGCTCAAAGGATAGGGAACAATGTGTATGTATTATCAGATATCTTCTCAAAGGCACAATCAAAGGATACATTCAAAGATCTATAATAGGAGTTGGGAGTAATTTCTATTACTTCCTACCATTGATGTTCAACATTGGTTGAGGGGGAGCTAAGTGTTAGCTCTAGGTAGGCCCTTTGCCATTGATGTGAAAGGGGGATAATATTAGGTATAGGTATAGGTGCAAAACTAGGTATAGGGAATAGGTATAGGTTATTATAGTAAGGGGGAGTTACTGTATGTTTTTAGATGATAGTATGTGTAGGTGATAAGATGTGGTAGTTTTAGGATTGAGGTTGCCATTAATGACAAAGGGGGAGATTGTTGTAAATATTGTCATAAGGCCCCATTGCATTTAATAATGTTTGTAATAAATATATCTTGGCTAATGTGTATTAATATTTATTTAATATTAATAAATATATTTTTGGTTGCATATGAGACAAAATAAGGGCCCATGGAGAAGTCAAAGAGCCATGGGGTAAAGACAAAAGAAGGATGGGATGAATTTTCCCATGAAGAGTCATCTTGGGGAATTCCAAGAGTCACCAAGTGAAGACAAAAGAGGAAGGGTGCAATTTATCATGAAGGGACACTTTGAGGAATATGAAAAGTCACCAAGATAAGGACAAAAGAGGAAAGGATGTTTTTGTTCATGAAGGGTCACCACATGACTTTTCAAAGGCAAAGATATGAAGGGTCATACAAGTTTGGCACTATTTTCCATGAGGATTGAAGGGTCACAAAGGGAGAAGGCCAAAGGTCATTTGGAAAGCTATAAATAAAGACTTGAGAAGCCATTTGTAATGTGAGTGATAGAGGTTGATTTGATATTGTAATATCTAGCTTAGAAGAGCAATTATGAGAGATGAATATTATTTGTATTTGTTATATCTAGCTTAGAAGAGAAAAAGTGAGAGAGAGGAAAGAGATGTTGTAATGAACTATCATTTGTTGAGATAGCAACATTTAGAGATAGTTGTGTGGTATACACAAAGGGGTTGGTGCTCCTATGGGTTGGTGCTCATGAATTGTTGTTGTGTTGGTGCTAAGTAAAGGGGTTAGTGCTCTTGTGGGTTGGTGCTCATGAATTGTTGCTATGTTGGTACTCAACAAAGGGGTTGGTGTTCCTATGGGTTGGTGCTCATGAATAGTTGTTGTGTTGGTGATAGTCAAGGGGTTGGTGCTCCTTCAAGTTGGTACTTATGAATATTGTTTGGGTTGGTGCTCATTCATATACTTGAGATTTTTCTTCGTGGTTTTTCCCACATTGGGTTTCCACATTATATCTGGTGTCTCTCTATCTTGTATGGTGTTTATTATTTTAGTTTTATTACATATCTTGAATGTTTGATTAAGTGGAATTTGATAAAGGGAAAGTTATATAAGATATATGATATACTGATTCACCCCCCCTCTTAGTATATCCCATGCTTAACAATTGGTATCAGATTAGGTTCCATTTGAAAAGTTTTACAACTTGAAGGTAGATCAAGAAAGCATGATGGCTAGATCACATGAAGGATTTTCTACAAATAAGGCACCTTTGTTTGATGGGATGAATTATGCTTTTTAGAGAATGAGAATGAATATTTATTTGATGGCCCTTAGATTTGACATATGGCAAGCAGTGGTGGAGGAATATGAAGATCCATAGACATCTGTAATTACTCCAGTAGAAAAGAAGGCAAGTGAATGTAATGCTAAAGCTTTAAATGCTATTTTATGTTATTTAAGTGAATCTAAATTTGTTAAAGTTATGCAATATAAATCTACTCATGAAACTTGGGTAAAACTTGAGAATATTTACAAAGGTGATGGAAAGGTTCAGCAAGCTAAGCTTCAGAGTTTTAGAAGATAGTTTGAAAGTTTGAATATGGAAGAAAAATAAGATATAGCAAGTTATCTCTTGCAATTTGATCAAATAGTAAATCAGATTCAAGGTCTTGGAGAAATGTTGGAAGAGTCAAAGGTGGCACAAAATGTTGTAAGATCTCTACCAATGAGATATGATGGAAAGGTTTTGGCAATCGAGGAGATGAAGAATTTAGCCAAGCTAAAGATGGATGAGATTCATAGTATTCTCACAACATATGAGATGTGGACAGAACAAGATAAACCCTCAAAGAGAGAAGTAGATTTCAAGACATCAAAAAAAGAGAAAGATAAGAATCAAGAATCAAGTCATAGTTCTAGTGATGATGAAGATAATAATGGAGCACTTTTCATTCACAAGCCAAAAAGGGGAATAGGTAAATATCAAGGAAAATTACCTTTTAAATGTTTTAATTGTGGAAAGATTGGACATTTTTAGCTAGATGCCCAAATAAGGGTAATGATGAAGAAGAAGAAAATCCTACATACAAGAAGAATTTTAAAGGAAAATCCAAGAAGAGATTTGAGAAGAAGAGCCTGTATTCTAAGGATCCTACCTCAGTTGAAGATAGTGGAGTCAGTGATTCAGAAGAAGAAGAGATTTTATTCATGTTCATACATGAAGTGATCAAGAAGAAGAGGAGGAAGCTAAAGTGAATATGGAAGGATAACTCATTTGTGCCTTAGAAGTTTTAGAAGTTGTTGAGAAGAAGAATCTAAGATTGATGTGTTGGATCAAGAAAAATGAAAAGGAGTCAAAGGAAATTATTGATGATGTAATAGCGCACTTGGAAGAAGCCAAGAAGAATGAAGAAGATCTAACAGCATAGTTAGAAATAAAAAGAAAAGAATGTGAAAGGTATGTTATTGAAATTGCCTCTTTAAAAGAAGATATTGAGAAAGTAATCAATGACAAAGTAGTTAGTGATTTAAAATTTGAAGATAGCACTAACATGCTAAATAAGATATTAGAAAGTCAAAAATCAAATTTAGATAAGATAGGGATCGGATTTGAAAAGAAAAAGAGCTATGCTAAAGCTATTACACAAGAGGAAACAAAAAGGAGAGAAGTGAAAAATATAGAGAACATTTCAAATAGAGAAGGTTGGAGGGAATAAAGCTACAAAAGGAAATTAGGTTAGAGATATACAGACAAGTCTTATTTTTATGGATATTGTTTTTATTGTAATGAATATGGTCACAAGAAATTAGAATGTAGAAAAAAAGCTAACAATTTCAAAAAGAAAGAGAAGGAAAGTCAAGTAGAGTCAAGCAGAAGCCACAACTCTTCTACTCCTCTATCAAGCTTTGATGAAGAGACCATAGTATGCTACAAGAACAACAACTTCAAACACATAACTTAGTATTGTAGAAGCATGTTTGAGTTAGTCAATAAGGATCAGAGTTTCAAAGCTCCATTCATCAACAAGAAGGATCAGAGTTTCAAAGCTCCATTCATCCAGAAGAAGGTTTAGACATGTTCATGGTAGAAGGAACAACCTGAAGATTTTATGATGGTTCAGACAGTTTTGCATGTAAGAAATAAAGATCAGCCATGGTTCATTGATAGTGGATGTTCAAGGTATATGACAGGAGATAAAAGTAAGTTCATAACTCTAAAGAAGATCAATGGTGGCACAATGAGACTTAGAGATAAAACCACTGTTAGGATAGCCAAAAAAGGTACTTTGAGTTTGGATTATGGTAGAAATAAGACTAATAATGTTTTATATGTAAAAGGTCTTAAGAAAAATATTTTGAGTGTTAGTCAAATATGTGATCAAAGATACACATTAAAGTTTCATATACAATGTTTTGAGATTTAAAGAAAAGATTCAAATGAGTTGATTACAGATGCTCAAAGGATAGGGAACAATGTGTATATATTATCAAATATCTTCTCAAAGGCACAATCAAAGGATACATTGAAAGATCTACAAGAGGAGTTGGGAGTAATTTCTATTACTTCCTACCATTGATGTTTAGCATCAGTTGAGGGGGAGCTAAGTGTTAGCTCCAGGTAGGCCCTTTGCCATTGATGTCAAAGGGGGAGAATAATAGGTATAGGTAAAAGTGCAAAAATAGGTATAAGGAACAGGTATAGGCTGCTATAGTAAGGGGAAGTTACTTTATGTCTTTAGATGATAGTATGTGTAGGTGATAGGATTTGGTAGTTTCAGGATTGAGCTTGCCATCAATGACAAAGGGGGAGATTGTTGGAAATATTGTCATTGATGTCAAAGGTCCAGCATTATTGGTGATAAAGGCCATATTGCATTTAATAATGTTTGTAATAAATATATCTTGGCTAATGTGTGTTAATATTTATTTAATATTAATGAATATATTTTTGGTTGCATATGAGACAAAATAAGGGCCCATGGAGAAGTCAAAGAGCCACAAGGTAAAGACAAAAGAAGGATGGGATGCATTTTCCCATGAAGAGTGATCTTGGGGAATTCTAAGAGTCACCAAGTGAAGACAAAAGAGGAAGGGTGCAATTTCTTATGAAGGGACACTTTGAGGAATACGAAAAGTCACCAAGATAAAGACAAAAGAGGGAAGGATGTTTTTGCTCATGAAGGGTCACCACATGACTTTTCAAAGGTAAGGATATGAAGGGTCATACAAGTTTGGTACCATTTTCCATGAGGATTGAAAGGTCACAAAGGGGAAAGGCTAAAGGTCATTTGGAAAGCTATAAATAAAGGCTTGAGAAGCCATTTGTAATGTGAGTGATAGAGGTTGATTTGGTATTGTAATATCTAGCTTAGAAGAGTGATTGTGAGAGATGAATATGATTTGTATTTGTTATATCTAGCTTAGAAGAGCAAAGGTGAGAGAAGGGAAAGAGATGTTGTAATGAACTATCATTTGTTGAGATAGAAACATTAAGAGATGGTTGTGTGGTATACACAAAGGGGTTGGTGCTCATGAATTGTTACTATGTTGGTGCTCAGCAAAGGGGTTGGTGCTCCTGTGGATTGGTGCTCACGAATTGTTGTTGTGTTGGTGCTCAGCAAAGGGTTTGGTGTTCTTATGGGTTGGTGCTCACAAATTTGTGTTGTTTTGGTGCTCAGCAAAGGGGTTGGTGCTTATGAATAGTTGTTGTGTTGGTGCTCAACAAAGGGGTTGGTGCTCCTACAAGTTGGTGCTTGTGAATATTTCTTGGGCTAGTGCTCATTCATATACTTGAGATTGTTCTCCATGATTTTTCCCACATTGGGTTTCCACATTATATCTGGTGTCTCTCTCTATCTTGTGTGATGTTTATTGTTTTAGTTTTATTGCATATCTTGAATGTTTGATCAAGTGGAATTTGATAAAGGGAAATTTTTATAAGATATATGATATACTAATTCACCCCCCCTCTTAGTATATCCCATGCTTAACAAGGTCTAGTAATGAGTTATTTGACTGAAGGTGTTTATAATTTTTATAAAATTTTCAATCTATTTAAATTATTTACATATGGATAGGAAGAAAACTTGAGTCTTTTTTGTTAGTAGATACTTCCATTTTAAATGATTTGAGTGCATTTAACATTTAGGGTTATAATAAAAATATTTTTATAATGATTATATGATTGTATTTTTGTTAAAATATAACTCATTAGGGAATTAATATTTATGATAGTTATAATAGTTAAAGGATCAATTTAGTTAACATAAGTTGAGTCTGTAACTATTATAATGTATTTATGAGGATTTTGGTTTTGGGTTCTTGTTAGATGGTTTTATAAGGACATTTAACTTATGCTTGAATGTTTATAAATATTTTGAACATTATTTAAAACCTATGGTTTTAATCAATTTTTTATGGGTTATTCAACTCAAACTATGAAATCACACACACACACACACACACACACACACACACACACACACACACACACACACACACACACACACACACACACACACACACACACACACACACACACACACACACACACACACACACATGTATATATGAATGTGTGTAGTTGTGTATAGATTAATTGTAAGGTTTCATACTATATGATGTTTTTATAGGATTGTATAATCTTATATTCATATATGAGTCATACCTATAATTTAACGTCTATTTGATGTAATTTGCATAAATACTTATATGATGGTAATTATTGCATGAGTATTTAAATAATAGTTACATATAGGGATTTATAACATATGAAAAATTTATGATAATATATTTTTATATGGTCTATGCATGAAAATAAAATTAATATGTGCATAAATAAAAATCTAGGGTTATGATAAGTATCGTCCATATTTGGGTTATAGTGTGAAACCATTATTATTATAAAATAATATTAAACTATTATAGTTGTGCTTATGTTGAGAATAATTATCTTAATAAATAGATGTGATCTTATCAATTAGTTTTTTTTGCACCATTATGATACATATAATGGAATAAATGTGATTATATGATTTCTTTGTATTCATACATGTTGTGGCATTCTTTATGGAAATTTATATATGTTTTAAATCTATGTATTTTAGCTTTAATATGATTATCTGATATTAATGACATTAAATAAGTAGGTTAAATAGACTTTTCATACCTACTTAATGACACTAATAGATAGATAGAGGATATCTAAATGATTTGTGTGTGTGAATTTGACTGATCTTGATATCTAGAAAAAATATTAAAAACCTTGACCAAAGTAATGTTTATAGTTTGGACATTGTCAATCAACCTATTTGATTTAGTTTGCTAGTGGATTGATGAAATGAGATCCCCAAGCCAATTTATTACCCAATAGGGTGATAGAGTCATAAGTCTTCTCAATAATGTTGAGATCATTCATCTTGATAACAAGGATGGTTCTATTGTTATCAAGGATGCCTTTAGATCCTACTTGTAGAACTTTATTGTAAATTTTAGGAAATAGGCAATGGCTAGGGGAGTAACTTTTAGGTAGGAGATGGTAGATTTAGTAGCATATACCAATCTGAGTATGGAAAAGGATACA